>KZ993939.1:0-22658 GCA_003614705.1 Blyttiomyces helicus | reverse complement strand
TTACCGAATTGCGGCCGACAACGTGGCCCGTGTCGTCCACGAGGTTGAGCAAGCAGAACTTACTGGAGGAAGTTGGGTTTGAAGGCAGCGGCATGTGAGCGAGTAGGAACGTTTTCCCACGCGAAGAAGCGGGGCCAAAACGAGCAAGGAGCTCCGAGAAGCCAGGAAGGAGCAGCCAGACTTACAGAGAGCGGAACGGGTCTGCGGGGGCCTGAGGGTTCGAGGCGGTCTGGTCCTTTGCGAGCGAGCGAGCAGCGTGGGCCTGGGCGTGAAGAAGGTGGTCGAAGGTGTGGACCTCGCGGTGGCCAAAGTAGGCAGCGAGGGTTGTGCGGGGCTGGGGGCTCTTCTGCGGCCCCTGTCCCGGTCCTCGCGCCTGGGGCAGGGCAGGTTCCGCGGAGAGGGAGTTGCGGCCTGCCTTTATTGTTGTTGAGGGGGGACCGCTCATTTGAAGCTGTTTCGCAGCACCGATCTCCGAAGGGGAAGGGCCGTTGTTAACCTCCGCCTCTCGTCTTGTTGTTGATCAGACGTGGCGAACAAGCTGGCCTCGAGAATTCTGAACGCGTCAAGGTATCCCTTATCCTGATGCGACTCGAGCGGCTTCCCAGACTCTTCGGCAGGCCTTCGTTCTTTCTTCAACGTCCTCCTTCCTGCGCCAGAGGGTGGCGGAGGCGGAGGGTGTCCACACAAACAAACGGCTGCGAAATTCTATACACGTCAGCAATACACAAGCAATACTCAAAGAAAAGCAGCTGGGGAAACTGGCGACTGGACCGAGGGGGGAGGAGCGGCGGCAGCATCCACAAAAACAATCCCCCCTGCGTTGGTGGAACAGCTCTTGACGGAAGATAACAAACGTTTCCTGGTGGACCAGGCTCGGGAAACTCGTGCCGCCATCGATTTGGCTGCATCGGAACCACCCCTCTCCGACTCTTCCAACTCCGCGTCTCCATACTCCTCTGGCCCAGCCCCTGCCGCCGCCTGCCCGCTCTATAAGCTGTTCTATCGCGGCAACGACTCCGCTACGCGCGCGCTCCGCGCATGTCGCCAGGAAAAAGGCGGAGAAGGTCTCCTCCTCCTCTCCTCGCGCGTTCAATGGTCCAGAGACGGGACCTGCGTGGGTCGTCACCTGAATCACGTGCGAATCACCGGAAACGTTGCTGTCGCCGGTCTTGTCGAAAAATCCCTCTCAGGACACGACGCCGAATTTGGGATCGGTCATGTCACCGGAGGGTGGTTGGTCCGCATCCTTTGCGCCAAGCAGCTTGATGCGTACGTTGAGGAAGATTTTGCGAGGCGGTACTTCGGCCTGAAGGCGACATATTGCCCGGCCTTGATCGAATCGAGATTCTGCGAGGGCTTTTTTGACGCCTTGGTCGGCAGCCCGGATGTGTCTAGCGAGGTGGTGGAGTCCCCTGGCTCTGAGGGGAGCGAATCGGAGGACGAGGAGGTGGCGGTCGGAATCAGCGAAGAGGAATTACTCGCTGGGGCCCCTCGATCCCCTCTGGCTCAGCCGAACCTGCCTCCGCCAAAGAAGAACGCTACCATTAAGCGAAAGGTCTTCCAGACGCGTGCGGTAATCGTTGGCGGAGAAAGTGCCGGCTTGAAAGCTGCAACGGACATGGCGCGTTCAACTTCCAGCAAGGATGCAGCACCGAGCCCGAGCCTCGATGCCGAATCAGTAGTTTCGGAAGTTACGCCACTTGCCAACAGCGCTCCTGAGAGCAACGAGATCGAACGATCTTCCCTCAATGTCGAGGACTCCGCGGAGGAAGGAGATCTCGACTCCAGTTTTCCGTCACTTGCCAGCATGTCCCGCGCCACGAAGAGCAGCCCGCCGCGTAATATTCCTTCGAAGCGTCCCGCTCCCCCACCCGCTTGGCTCGAGCCGCCTGCGAAAATTACCCGACATCCATCTCGCTCCTCTCCCTCCTTCGCTGATTCTACGACCGCCGCCGCTGATTCTACCTCCGTACTGCGTCCTCGATTCGTATCGCTGCTAAGGAAGAATAGTAACCAGGAGCGAAAGGTCTTCAAGAATGTAGTTCGCGGAGGAAGAGCGGACTCGGAAACGGCATCAGCCACGGCGCCGACAACGTGCGAGGACGCAGTACGGAGCTCTAGCCTGGATGCCGGATTGGTGATTTCGGCAGCCACGGTGGCGGACTCCACGGATGAAGGGAATCCCGACTGCAGCTCGTCGCCCTCTGGCTTGTCTCGCGCACCGAAGCCCAACCCGCCGCCAAACGTCCCTTCGAAGCGTCCCGCTAAAGAACCCGCGCAGCTTGAGCCGCCTTCGAAAATCGGCCGATATCCACCCAACCCCGCGCGGTCCTCTTCCTCCACTGCCGCTTCTGCCACCGCCGTCGACCTTACCGTCGATTCATTCGATAAGCAGCCCAGAGACCTCGGCCAAGCCGGACGCCGAGAATTTTTCGACACCGACGCGTTCCAATTTAGGGTAGAAGTTCTCGCGCCCAATCCAGCCCGAGACGAAGAAAAGGTTCAATATGCTAGTATGAATAAAATCGGCCCAATGCCGGTGAAGGCACCTTCGAAGAAAGCATCCAAAGAAAGCGCTAGCCTCCGTTCAAAGAAAAGCGCCTCGCTTCCCCTTGCTCAGGTGAGATTTGCGCTAATCGAGTAGATGTATTTCCCGTTTTCCCCTCCTTTTGATGTTCTGTATCTCCTCGCGGGCGCTGATCGCATTTCATTTCTCAATAAAATAAATGCATGGTCATCTGAAGACTGTACCCATCGAAACCCTCAACCGCAATGGTCAAGGCGTCGCCGCTGAAACCGGCAATTGGATGTTCGTGCTCGAGCCCGGCCGCATTGGCATTGTTCACTCGGCTAAGGGGTCAGCAGACCTGTCTTCGTTTCCGGTCGAGGAGATAGAAGAAATTCAGGTACGTTCCGCCGGAGCGGTGGGGGGTGGGGGGCGAGGGTGGGGGCTATGGTCGTCAGAGGGGGATTGATGTCGCTCGCAATCACGAATCTTCCATCCAGGGTATGCCCAAACGTCCAAACGCCAAAACGATATGCTAATGTTTCCTTCCCGTACGTTCAGTACTCGCTGAAGAACGGCCGGTGCGTTATTGCACTCTTGACCACCACTCGCGACAAGTACATTGCTACGCTAGACAACAAAAGCGGCGGTGTCTTTTTGCCGATTCTCCCGACGATTAGATTGAGAAAGAAGGCCCGAAAATTGCAGTGAGTATAGCGATATCGCTGACGGTCTACAGGACTTCCGTTGGTAGTTTGACGGGCACTTCTATGTATTATCGTTCTCACCCACTCGGGTCACTCTTTCCTCAGAGGAACGCAAGCGGGGGCACTTTGGAAGGAGACAATCGATGCGACCGTTCCTAAAGAAACTGCAGCCGTCGATCCCGCTGCTGCAAGTCCACACGAAACTACCCCTGTCGATCCCGCTGCTGCAAGTTCACACGAGACCGCCCCCGTCGATCCCTCTACTGCAAATCCACACGCAATCACCCCCGTCGATACCGCTGCTGCAAGTACAGCCCCCGTCGATCCCGCTGCTGCACGTGCTATGCCATCTGCTACCGTAAGCTCCTCGCTTCCCGTTAGCCCTTCCCGTCGTCGTAGTGGCTTCTTGAAAAACTTGACTGGGGCATGGTATCCCCAGCCTGGCCCTGCTTCGTTGGTGCTCCCCGCTGTCGAGGACTCAAAGAAGAGGGCGCATGACTCTGAGAGCGTTTGGGTCACGCAGATCCCGAGGACTGGCATGGGCGACGTGGGTCGCAAGGCGGCGCACCTTGATGCCGGTATCGGGAGAAAGAACTTTGCGCCTGCCGACTCCGATTCCGCGAGGGATTTGCCGAAGAGGTCCGGACCCGCGCCGAATGAGAGTAGTGGCCCGAATAATAGCGAGAGGTATCGACTGGAACCTAAAGTATTCGAAAACCTCCGACTCGCTCCCTCGGCGTCTACCCCCGTGCCACCTACGCGTCCAGCACAAAACCGGACGGCGATAACAGTGTATGACGAGACTTCAGCTCCGAATCTGAAGCTGCCTTACAAGCCCCGTGGTGGTGCTAGAGATCCTCGACCGTCCTCTCGACAATTTCGGTCGAACGAAGAGTTGGCTAGAACGGAGGGTGTTCCACCCACTGAGCTACCAAGCCAGATATCTGAAGGTCGCCGATCGGTGCTAATCGAGCATACGACACATCCCGCGCGAAGCGGCCAATCAGCGCCCCAACCCGCGCCGCCTTCGCAAGCGAATCCCCCTACGTCGCCCATCCAAAATTTAGGAGAGCCCCTCATCGCCACCGACGATACCCTTCCCACCCTTAATGCCGCCCTCCGCGCCGCCCTCGCTAAAAACGCAGCTGGCTACCGTCCCGACGCGAAAATGGCAAAGAAGGAAATCACGGCCGCTAAACAAAGGCGGGATCAAATTTCGATTGAGATCGCGAAGCTGAAGGAGGGGGGGGTGGTTAAGAAGGATCAGGAGAAGTTAAAGCAGGAGAAGGTAGGGTTTTAAATATGTTCGCTGCTACGGAACTCAGCGCTAGCCGGACGAGTAATCACGTCATTATCTAACGGCGACCCCCCACTCCCCAACCGTTCCACTAACAAAGGAAAACGTGGAATCCCGAATCGAATACTGGAAGATTGCTAAAGAAGTTGCCGAAACCCGTCAGAAGATCCCAACGCTGGCAATCTTTCCGAAGGAGCGCTTGTCCGTCGTGAAGTGCCTCGGGGGGGACGTCTGGGAAGTCACTGTTACCGACCCGCCCGCCGATACACCTCGCATCCTTGCGCACAAACCTTACCGTAGAGTCGAGGGCCGCACGGGACAGGCCTCGCACAAACGCTCCCGTCTTGAAGTCGAGGCCCGCTTGGGACTGCTTAAGGAAGTCGCGATCTTGTGGGCGCTGCGTGGGCGCGGCCTTGATGTACCGGAGGTCAAGGGGCTTGTGGAGGACGGCATGGGGATTTCGGGCTTTTTGATGCCGAGGTTTGTGGTGGTACGGTGTGGCGCTGGCTATTGGGTGACGGTCGGGATGAGGTTTCTAACCTTGGTTTCCACTATTGTCCGGATCAAATTACACCTCATTCTTACTACCCATGTCTCCATCCAGATATACCGCGACCCTGACGGACTTTAGCCCTTGGAAAGGCCCACTCGAGCTCAAGACCGCAGGAGCCAAGTATTTTTCACTTATTCTGCAGCTCCTCTTGACGGTCGCCACCCTCCACGACCTCGGCATCTCGCACATGGACCTGCACCACGAAAACGTCATGGTCCTTGTCACTCGCCCCAACGGCCGCGAGGAATGGACCCTTCGTGTGTGCGACTTGGGCGCTGCGCACGTCGGCCGCGAGGGCGCCGTCTGCGCTGAGGTCCGCGAGGCTCTTCCAAACTGGAAAGGATTGGGCGAGGCTGGTGGTGTTGGAGAAATGGAGAAATTGGATGGCAATTTCGGCCGGAGAGATTATCGGTTAGTGCTGTCGTCGCCATCTCCCCCTCCACCCTCCTTTGGTTTCGGGCAGGTGCACTCAACCGATTGGCTTACGTGTTATTCTGCATAACCCCGCCCCCCATTCTGTTCCTCTTAGCCCACCCGAGCTCCGACACCGAGCAGAACTCCCCCTCTACCCCACCAAAATAGATTCCTGGAACATTGGCATCCTTCTCCTCAGCCTCCTCTCCCCCATCTTCCCCCCGCCCATCGACTACCAATCCGAACTTCACGACCGGATCGATGAAGACGTCCCCGACCCCTGGCGCGACATTTGCCGCGGGTTCCTTGTGGAGCGCCCCGACGAACGCGACCATTCTTGGTGCAAACACCGCACGGACCCGCGCTTGGATGTCGCCCGCGTCGTCGAGCACATCGAGTGCAAAGGCGGCTACGATTGGGTCGAGGGGAGAGACGCCGTCGTCGCCGTCTTTGAGAAGAGGGGGAGGAGAAAGTAGGGTCCTCCGAGGGTGGTTGGTATAGGCGCTCCCCACTCCCAGCCCCGCTGCAACTAGCTTGTTTCCCCAATTGCTTTTTTTGCGTGTGCATTAATTCTCTGTGGGTGGTTGGTATAGATAGATAGGGTGCCCGCTCCCCCCGCCCAGCCCCGCTGCAACTAGCTAGTTTCCCCAATTGCTTTCTTTGCGCATGTAAATAGAATTCAACCGCCATCGATGGTTGGTCGCTCCCTTTTTCCCTGCCGATACGCAGCCTGGATCATCAAAGAGGTTGACCCTACCCACCCCTGCGCGCAAAAAGAAGGGAAACATAGACGCTACGCACTACCGTGGCAAGTAGAGAGGCCTTCAAAAGTATGTGCGCCTTGGTGGCAGCCATGGACCAAAAAGTTGCGAAAACATCGAGACGGTCGGCCAGAGACCCCGCCAGCCCGCGTTGAATTCGCCTGCCGCAAGCGGCATCACTGCCGGTTCGAGTTGGAGCGGTGTGAGAAGACCTACAAGTTCCTGGCCGTGGCAAAGCTTTTTGGGCCTTCAAATCGGAGCAAATTCGAGGATCACGCTGTCATCGCTCCTCACATCGCGCGCGCGATTTCAGCTCTGAACTCGTTGGACCTTGCAAGCTCGACCTCCTTTGACTCCTCATGGCAAGTGACATTATTTTTTCTAGGGCCTTTCTTTCATTACTTGACCATTGCCTCAACCGCATCAAAATATCGAGTGGAGTCAATAATGAGACTCTTCTGGGATGTTGAGGCCGAAAGGCACTGGGAGCTCGAAGTTTTTTTGGCATGAATACCGGCCCAGCTCGCCCCGTTCTCGGGATGGGCACAGGAAGCCAAGAAAGGAGGAGGAGGGGCTTCCACTCTGACCTGAGACACCCCTCGCCTCGCCTCAAATCGTCCGCGAACGACAGCGAGTAAACACAATTGGCCAAAAGAAACAAAGAAAAAAAACAGTCGTGGACTTATTCATCTGCATTTATTCCAAAATGTTCCGCCGACATGGTCGTCTCCAGAGGGAATCCTGCGCGATCGCAAAGTCGCCTGATTGTGTCCTCGTAGTGCATGTTCAGCCGGACGGACTCGCGGTAGTTGTGCCGGAGGTCGTCCAGTTCTTCGAGGAGTTCGGGGTTCTGGGTGAACATGCCCTCTGCATTAGGGGAGCACCCCTTGGTCAGATTTCCTACCAATGACGCGGGAAGAAAAAGGAGACAAGGATATAAAATGATGGGTGGGGATCCCTCCTTGTTGTCGAACCCACCTTTGAGCCTGCCGTTCTCTGCCTCGATTTCCCGCAGCTTTGCCGCCAGCTCGGCCGCCCTATGATCGCTCGCCGAGTCCGTTTCCCGCGCAGGCGACCGCGAGCGTGACCGGGAACGGTTCGCCAACCTCTCGATCATGCTTCGGGTTCGGGTTGCCTCTCCCGCAAGTTGTTCCGTCAGCTTAGTGGCACGGACTCTCCACATATCCACCTAAATTGACAGAATATGTCAGTCAGAATTCGGAGGGCTTCTATATCATAGAGGACAATCTGTTCGTACGAACCTCCATCTTCAACTTGCGATTTGTCTCCGCTAGTCGCCCATGCTCCGTGTTGTCGGGCTTAAGCATCTCCCGTATCACTCCGTCACGTTCGGCAATATCAGCTTTCTACGACAAGGGAAAATAGGATGAGTGAGAGGTGCCATCGGCGTCTGCAAGAGAACGGGAGAACTGATGCGTTTTTTCTTACGAGCTCGTCGATTCGTCTCAGAAGATTTTCCACCCGGATCTTCTCCTCATCCTTGTCCTCGGGCGTCATGTCCACGGCGTCAAGTCCTCCGACGGCCTTGCGGACAGCTCGGAGCTCGGACGCGAGCTGCTCGTTTGAAACCTCGAGGGATTGCACTTTTATCTCAAGCTTTGACGATCTTTCCGTCTCGCGCCGGATTTGCTTCCGGAGCTTATTGTTTTCTTCCTCGACCCTGAACATTAATGGATGAGCTGGAGGTGAGATTTCATGGTTCCACCTCATTTATCTCACGTTGCATCTCCGACTAATATTCCTTTCCCTGATACCTCGCTATCTTCTGCTGCACCTCCCCAGCGTCCTTGTGAGGGTCACCAGCCTCATCCCGCTCCTTTCTGAGCTTCTTCAACTCCAAAAGCATGTCCGCATACTTCCCCCCGTGCGCCCCCTTCTTTTTCAGCGCTTCGCATTCGGCCCGGGCCTGATCCACCGCATGCGACAGGTGACCGATCACCGCCATCAGCTCTGCTGGAGACCGCGAGCTCAGCAGATTCGGATTCGAATTTAGCTTTGACAGCGGAATGGGAAGGTCGGGGAGGAGGGAGGATGTGCGCGCTGCCTCGGCCCGCTCGAGTTCCAGAGCTTTGTTCCTGGCTATGTACTGAGATTTTTTTCTATTTGTGAGGAGGTGATTTTGAAATGGCATTCGAACGAGATGGAGAAAGGGCTGCACGCTTACCTCGTTCAGCTCGTCGACTCTCCGCGACATCCGTTGGGCTGCCGATGCCGCCTGCTTTTCATCAAACCGAGCTTGCAGGAGCTCGTTTTCGCACGCGACTTTCTCCTTCTCTAAGTCCTGGTACTTAGTCTGGCAGACGGGGGGGGCAATTCGGCCGTGTAAGTTTGGTATCCCCCGAAGCCGAACTGCAGCAGAGTCACCGAATCACGAACGGACATACCAAGAAATCTCTGATCCTGCTCTCGAGCACGCCAACCAACCCTGCCGATCTTTCCCCGAGCCTTGCCCGCACGTTGACGTCTCCGGGCTCGGGCGACCGCGAGAACGCATCTTTGCTTATTCGTAGCTGCTCGTTCAGCTCCTCCATTGTGTGGACCCGCTCGCGAAGCTGCCGAGCTTCCAGGCGAACCTGCTCTACTTCATTCTCCTTTTCGACCATAACACGCTGCAAATCGTATCCAAAGAGCAAGCATGTTCTTGAAAGTCAGAGTCAAATTTGTCGCTGACCGCCCCGCCCCCCCACACCCAATTCCAGCACACACATACATTTTCCCATTTGTCCACTATATCCTCAAGATCGTAGATCCTAGCACGCAGCTTCTCGACCTCGTCGGTCATCCTGAGACGCTCGCCAAACTGGCCGTTGTCGCTGACGTCGCTGTTTGACCGCTTCAGCTCGGATGACGAATCGTCCGTGCCCGCACCGTCTCGAGAAGGTCGCTGGGTCAGCAACGCTTTGGACTCGATGTGCGATGCTGCGGATTGGAGCCGCCGTTGGAGTCGGGAACGATCACGCTCGCTTCGTGACAGAGCGTCGCGGAGGCTTGCGTTGGATCGGGTAGATTGGTCGAGCCTCGTCGTCTGGTTGGATGGGCTCCTTTTTAGTTCCTTTCGGTTCAGCAAATCACCTCATATGATGTTCGGTTCGTGCTTTGCTCACCGTTTCAGAGAGTTTCGTTTTCAGCGTTTCCAGCTTCTTTTGGATCTTCTTCTCTATCTCCCACTTCTCTATGCTGCTCTCATCTGCAGATATCCGGATTCATGAGATTTTTGCGTTGAAGAAGACACGCAACCACCGCGATGTTTGCCCGAGTACTCACTTTTCTTCGCCATCTCGGCCTTTCCGATAGTTATCGGCTTCGACGGAGGTGGGTCCAGCATGGACCTCGCCGTTTGCACCGCGACGTGTGCGACGCGTATGCGTTTAGTTGGCAGTTCGGGTCGATGCGACGAGAGGATCTTGTCGTGTGCAATTTGGCCGATATGACGTGTGGGAGATAAGGTCCGACCCGCGTCTGGAGAAGCGGCACGGCTCGTGGGCCTGCTCGAAGTAGAAACCTGGGGCTCATATCATGGGGGCGAGTAACCGCTGAATGTTAGAAGAGTAGACTCCCCCTCTCCAGGCTCCCTCTGCCTTGACTAATCTCCTGCACTCACTTTCTCGTCCACCTGCTTTTTCAATGCCTCCTTCTCCTGAGCAAGCTTCTTGCAGTGAACCTCGGACTCGCGAAGGACCCTTTTCAACTTTTGAATTTCTGAGACGCGTTGAGCCAGCTCTCGCTGATTTCTTGCTGTGCGATTCGGAAGGAAATATTAAATAATGTGAGATCTGGTCACGAGCCGGCGAAATAAGACTAAACTGGCATCTACTTGACGTACCTATTTCGTCCGAGCTTCGCTTTTGCACCTTCTCAAGAGTCTCTTCTCGCTCTCGCTGTTTTTCGCTAACTTTTGTCATTCTGCGGAAGTGTTTGGTATAAACTTTATGAGTAATGTAACAGAATCAGAGAGGCAACCTGGATAAAGACACCTTGGGTGAATGGATAACAGTGATGCGATGTATACCTTTCAATCTTATTCTCGAGCTGCAAAATCATGGCCGTCAGCGTACTCGTCCTATTTTCCACCATCTGCTGAATGTTGAATCTGACCAAAACAGCTGCGTTAGCCACGCCACCTCCTACATGACAAAAAAACTAGAATGTGCAATGTTCCCCCCTCGATACCTTTCGTTCGTCTCCCCAATCTTCTTTTCAGCAGTATTCTTTGCCGACTCGATCAAAGACCCTTTCAATTGCTGAATGACCTTGCGCATGTTCGCTTCCTTCGTGTCTCGTTTTTCGAGATCGTGCTTCAACTTCGCGACTTGTTCTACCAGCTCTTTCGAAGGCGGCTCCTCGGCTTTTCGAAGCGCCTCGGAGAGCTCGGCTTCCAGATTGACCATTTCGGAGCACTGATTGAAGATTAAAAAATGCGTTCAGAACTTGTCTGGTCAAAATCGAAGGACACTCGTCAGATCACCCACCTTTTCCTGAATCTCCTTGTTTTTTTCATCGAGGTGCCTTTTAATTTTCTCGATTTCACCTTTGAGACGGTCTTGACTCTCTTCAGCCTCCGCTTGCAATTCCCGCATTCGTTCACCGAGTGCAGCGATCTCTCGCTCCTGCAATGAACATGATGCGGTGAGAAATTTCGATCTCAAACAGATACGAAATTACATTATTGTAGCGGTCATTTAAAAGGCCTACTTTCGCATCGACCAGGTGCTCGAGCTCTATGATTGTGTCGGATTCATGTGTTCTATCGAGGTTCAAAGATTGTGAGACATCAGAGTCGAGTGGGTCAGGTGCGAGAAAAGGGGATGAAGGGGACGCAACAAATTACTCTGGGCGATTGGGCGTCAGCTGCGATTGCTCGTGGGGTCGCCGAATGAGATCCACATGGCGGTCGCCGAGGCTGTTCATTGCCTCCGTCTTTTGGCCCATCTCGATGCGGAAGTTCTGTGTTTCGTCGATAGTTGCTCATGAATCAGAATGAAGAAGTGCACAGCTCTAACTGTAAACAACACAATCATTGCAGTCATACGAACCTCTTTCTGCAGCGCATTTTCCACCCTGGCCTCGCGAACCATGTTCCTGTACTTGTCGACCAGCTCCTCTTTTTGAGAGAGTTGTCTCTGAAGAGCGGCAATGGTATTTTGAGCTGTCCGAATTGCCTCGCCTTCGCGCTTCCGCACAAGCTCCATTGCCCTGTGCTCTGCATAACGAGTAAAAGATGGACAGATTAGTAACCCTGGGGGCAAATAAAAATCATACCGCGTCACCTCTACCCCCTTCACGTACCGAACTCTTCGTCGGTATGCTTCTCCTCCAGATCCCGAGACGCAACCACTCGCCGCAGATTACTAGCGTCTGCCTCTGTCTTTATAAGTTTATCGGAGCGATCCTATTATATGAGAGAAAGAGAATGTGATAAGAATAAGTCCCTTTTGAGATTTTGATGTCAAGTATCTTGAGTAGTGGGGGGTTTACCTCCGCAGACACTTCAAGCGAAGCTATCTTTCTTTCGAGCGTTGCTATGTTTAATTCTTGGGCGGTGACGAGACGGCTCCGTTCAATGAGCAGGCGGAGAGCAATTTCAAGCTGCTTCCCGATGGGAAGGCTCCGATCGGGAAGGGCCTCCTTGATCTAGCGTAGGCAAAGTGGGATGTCAGCTGAACAACAGGTTACACAAGCAAGAGACGGCCTTGAAGCTGGTAGGGACCATAATGCTTTCGAAAAACCTCACCTCGGCGGCAGAAGCAGCTTTAAGAATAAGATCGCGCTCCTCCTCATAGTTTTGCAAAACTGTTTCAAGCTCGCTTTGCCGGAGTTCCCAATCTAGCTGGCGGGCGTCGAACTCCGCCTTCACAATCGATTGCGTTACTTGAACGCCCAAACTTTTGACTCACTTAACGGATCCCCCCCACTGCGTTATCTCAACACTTACCTGCAGTGCGACAAGTTCCTCCTCGAGCCCTGATGCTCTCCTCTGGTATCCCTCGAGTTCTCGCTCGGCAAAAGCGGCTGATTCTCGCTCGTGCTCCAGATCGCGCTGCATCCGAAGTTCTGCGAGCTGCATAGCCGACATACGCGAGTGCCACGCTGCCACGCGCTCGTGCACCCCTGCGCGATTGCGCAGCGTATCGAGCAGCTCTTCCTGTGATTGGGACCTGAGAGTGGCTTCCGCGAGGGTGTCTGTATACATATGGAGGAAAGAGGTTGGTGTCCGCGGCTTCTCTGCTCATGACAGGCCCATTGATGGCATTGGTCAGCTCTTACCTTCGAGGGCTCTCCTCTCTCCCTGCAAGCCTCGCATCTCTCTCTGCAGCTCAACTTTACGAGCATCGAGGCAACGGACAAGATCGCATGCGCGCTGAAAATAAACAATTATCAGGAATGTGATAGGGGAGTGGTGGATGCTCGGTCGCTGTATTTTTCAGCTTACCTCGTGCTTGTCGAGTAAAACAACACCAGCGAGTTTGGTGCGCATGTGTGTCAAGCTGCGCTGAAGGAAGTGGACTCGCGCTTTGCTTTCGAAACGCATTTCAAAAATAGTGTGGTCTCGCTCGTCCACAGCCTTCTCAAGCTGGAGAGATAATATATAAGTATTTGTTGCGATGTCTCTTAGTAGTTTTAGCGCGAATGCAATGAGATGAATGCAAGGTTCACACCAGTCACCAACCTGCACGACTGAGCTCTCCAATTTCAAGCACTTTGCGGTAACACTCTCGAGCTTGCGTAGAGATGTGGCCTCGCTCATCTGCAGCGCGAGGATGTGGTGATGAAGCTTTCCGATTAGCAGCTTATCGTCACCTTCCATTTGCAGCTCCTCTACTGCAGCGCGGAGGATGGCCTTTTCTTTCTCATCCGTTGTATGAAGGTGAGCCAAGTCAGCAGTTTGGTTTGCTGCGAGGTCGCTGAGATTTTTATCTGAAGCCGTCGCGTAAAGAATTAGTCCTGGCGGTTTGATTCGTGTTAGTAACACGAAGAACGGACGGCCGGTACATTACATTTCACAATATCGCTCTTCATTGATTCAATGCGTTCTTCAAGTTCGGCGATCCTGGCGAGATTCCTCTGATTATGCTCGCGATTGGCTCCCCCCTAAGTAATTTCACCACGAGTGAATTTAGCGAGTGGTGCGCCAAGTGTCATCTCTGCATCTCTCAATAGAAAGACCGTACTCCCCCACCATGTCACAACTAACTACCTCGAACGAATTTCGAAGCTCCATTTCGGCTTCCCGAATTCTAATGTTGTCCTCCTGCGATTCTAGATACATCTTGTCGAGTGCGTCCATACGTTTTCGAAACTGAGGATAATGAACCGAAAGTCAGATCCTAATATAACGGAACATGCACTCACTTTCTTGCCCTGGGTACAAACGAACTAACCTCCGTGTCCGCTTCAACCCGCATGGTATATTTATGTTCTGCCATCTCCGCCCGATTTTTGAGAACCTGCACCTGGACCTTGAGGGTAGCGACCGTGTGCTCTGCGTCGGCGATCTGCTTCAAATATGATTTCTTCTCGGGACCTTTCGAAACATCTCGTAGCGCCGACTCCATAAAGGTAGCCTTTGCAGCCGCCTCGGAGAGTTGCAGCTCCATATTCTCAACAACTCCCTGTAGACGGTCGGCACTCCGCATCTCGCTCTCCCGCCTATCGCGGTCCTCAACCCATTCGCGCTCCTTTTCTAACAAAAGGCGGGTCTTGCCGATGTAAAGATCCAGGCGGTTTTGGAGCTGGATGTGCTCGACTCTAGGTACCGAGTCTGTAGTAAGGGAACGTTTTAGTAGTTGACTAGCTGGATCAGACGACTGAGGCATCCGCTTGTCCAATCATACCATTAATTTCACGTTGCAACCGCGAAATTTTCTCCTTGGCCTCTTTTTTGAATCTTTGCAGCCTCCCGATTGTTTCCGTCGCGACCTTATCAAGATTCGAGATGTCGGCCTTCACAAGGGCATGTTATTAAATTTGGTATGCGCGTCGGGAATTCATTCCTTGATGCCGATCGCACTCATTTTGCAATAGCACCCACAGCTCACCTTCAGTTTAATATTCTCCTTCCTGATCCCGCTCTCGACCTCAGTCAGAGCCAAGTGTCTCCTCGTTAGAGTTCGCTCGTTAACGACTAGCACGGTGAGTTTACGCTGTGACTCGATCAAAGCGCGCTCCACCCCGTCGGGACCAGTTGCCAGCTGTTCGACAAGCGCATCGAGCTCCCTTACGCGGAGCTCGCTGGTCTCACGCGCCGCCTCCGCCTCGCGGACCGCGAGCTCAAGCTTACGGATCTGTTCAGATGCCGTTTGCTTCGCGGCATCGTGGTCTCGATAGAGCGCGCGCTGGCGGCCCGCAAGGAGAGCGTATGAGTCCTGAAGTTTTCGGAGAAAGAGATGTAGGTAAGAAATATCGGTCTCAAACTTCTGACCTGCACATGCCGGGCATGTCGTTTCCATTCGAGCCAAAATGCATCTCCTGTCACACTATGGCACCTCACATGAAACTCCTCTAGAGCCTTTCTGCATCGTTGAAGTTCGGCATCTTTTTCCTCCGTTTCGAGCAAGCATTGGACAAGCTGCTCGACGACAGCTGCTTGGTCATGTATAGTACCAACGGCCAGTTCGACCGGGAGAGGAAGGACCCGACGGCGGGGTTGCTCCGCCTTTCGCTTCCACATAATGGCGTCGGCTGTAGCTCTGTCGAGGGCCTCGCGCTGGGAGGCAGCCTGGGTTACGAGCTCAGAGTGTTTAAGCTCAATGCTATGGAGCTCTTCTCGAAGGTTCTACATTAATGAGGTCCGTTAGCGCTGACTGTAACCACGGCCGACTCCGACGCTCGCTAGGTAACTCACCCGATTCATTTCAATGATGTTCTCTGCTGCATCCATCTCGTTCAGCCCTCGGCTTTGGTCGACCCTTTGCTTTTCCTCCAAAGCTGCAACTAGCCTCCACATGTGTGGCATCACATCCCCAGGCCTAAGGCCACGCTTGCTTGACGATAGGTCTTCTGGAAAAGGCGAGTCGCTCATACTTCGACCTCGAGTCGAAATGAGCGTCATAGAGATTTCCTTGATCGCGCCTTCGAGGATTTTATTCGACTCACGAACTTTTTCAAGCTCGGCCTATTTGGCAGTAATCGAGTTAGATAAACAGAAATTGTATAGTTTGGATGACGAAACTCGCACCCATAGGCACGACTCGGCTGATACCCTCTTACCGCAAGCTGGTGCTCCCTCTCCCTAGCCTCTATTCCATCCACCTGTGCTCGCTCGAGTTCTAAGGCGAGAAGATCGAGATCAGCAACATGCATAATGGGAGGGGCCGATTTGCCTCGGCCGGGTTCTAAGGGTCGTCCGGGCTCGCCCGTGCGGAGGTTTTCGGCGAAATCCTCAACTTCGGCAAGGTCGGCGGCTGTGAGACCGAGCGCAACGGCACGCTCTCCGCGCTAAACATGCCGGTAAGGAGAGGAAGATGGTGTGTGAGTACAAGCGATTAAGGGAAGTCTAAATAAATCGTCTATCTCTTCGAATTGGTGTAATATATAGCGACTGCACGAACTGGACCAACCTCGATAGCCCTGAGCCTTGCGGATGCCTTCAGCTTCAACCTTTCCTCCTCCAGTCGCTCTATCTCCTGCTTTAGCTCTACATTGAGGGCCTTTTCCTGCTCCTAAAGTCCATCGGATAGCAGATTCGATAATTTAGTATGGTGAAAAGTCGACTGGCTTACATCTGCATGAGAGACATCCAGAATTTATCTAACCAGTTCCAGTGTCCGCCTATTCCGAAGGCTAGTGAGATCGATTTTTGTTTTTGACCCGATACCAAGACGGCGTCTGAGTTCCTCATTCTCGTCCACAAAATCGTTAACCTGGGATCCACCGGGCAGAAGTTTAGTACTTATCCGTTCAGCCACAAGCAGTTTACCTGGTTTCTCCCAAAGCTGTGCCCTGAAGCCTCCGCTTCCTCACCTGAGCTTCAAAATCGTTAATCTGCTTTGTAAGCGAATTGATCTCTTTCTCGCGACATCTTTGGACCAACTTCAGGTTCTTGATTTCCCGAACGGCTTCCGGGAGGCCGTAGACGCCTGGATCATGCACATGGGAAGACGTTTATCAGAGGATAAGACACTCGATAGATCGAGAGTCTGGATACTGATTCCTCGAAGTACACAAAACATTCGGCACCCACCTTTTTCATAAGCGTCAATCCTCGACTTAAGATCGATGAGCTCCCTCTCTTTTTCTTGGATGTTGTCATCGACTTTGCGCATTTTAGAGATGTCCTCCTTATGGCGAGATTTGTATACTCCCAGTTTTTCCTTGAGCTTCATAGCGGATGCGACTTGAACGCGGAGACCTGCCACGTCGGCGGCGTCCTGAATTACAACAGAGAAAGCAAGGGGTGAGCTATTGATCTCGCATGGGAATAGGTGTACAGATTTTGGATAAATCAACTCACTGATTTCTTCAAAAGTCCATCGAGTTTATCCCAGTCAAGGCTTAGGAGCTCAAAGTCTTTGTAGGACTCCTTGAGCTTTTCCTGTAAGCTAGCGATAACGTCGTCTGACGAGATATTCCGATTCAGCATGCGATCATTTGTTTTGTACTGCTACCGTTCGACGTCACAATATTACCGATCACCCATCCCTCGGCTAAAGCGGTCGTCGCACCAACCTTTTTCGACAACAATCTGTTTCATGACGTCAACGTTGTGCGTCCGCAGTTCATCCTCCAAATTCCGCACATCTACCTTTAGCCTAGCGATATAAGCGTCCCTCTCTAACGCGCTTGACTCTTTCTCTTGCATAGATTGCTGCATCAGTCACCAGACCGAAAGCGGGATTTGTCAATTACGGGCGTTTTGGAGATTGGACTTGTAGGATCCGCAATTATGACACGCTTCTCAGACCCGAACCTTATACTTTGCTAGCTCTATCTCAAGCTTTTGTAGTTGATTTTCGTCCCTCAGACCGCGAGCGTTGAGTTTGCGCGAAATCTCCTCGAGCTTTGTTTGAAGCATCGCTTTCTGGTCGGAGAGCTCGTCGATGGTTTTGTCGCAATTGAGAATGATCTGTTGGGATTCTGAATGCTCTTTTTGGCATCTTTCCGGTATATTTCAAAATGAAGTTCATTGAGCCCTGTTCACGTCGGCTCTCATACTCCGCCTCCCTTCCATCCGCGGCACTCTTGAAGACTGACCTGTCTAGCTCCGTGATTGCTGCCTCCAGCTCCTGAGTTATGTCCTCAATCTCGCTAGACAGATGAGAGTTTTCCTCAGTAAGGATCTGGATCTCGGCTGTGTATCGGTTCAGCTCGATGTTCTTTTCCTATGATAATCGCAATTTCAGTAATTGCTCGACCGAAAAAAGAGCCGCGCTCGACAGGTAAGATGCCTAAAGGTGGACTTCGATTGGAAAGGCTGAAGCTGCTGAATTCGATCGATTTACCTTGAGCTGATTCCGGAACTGCCCCTCGTCTGCGCTCTTTGACTGCACCCGATCCTTCTCACTTGTTAGCCGCGTTTTGTATTCATCTAGTTCTTTTTTCAGCCGCGCAGCCGCGTCCTCGGCCTCTGTCGCCCGAATCTTCTCCTTCGAAAGAGACTTTAATTTTGCAATAGGGAAGTGGTAGAATAATATCATTTTTAGAGTGGCTAGAGTATAATGTTGAAAAGGATGCCTTTCCGAAGAGATGCCTCTTTCCGAAGACCTTACCAAAGCCAGCTCGCGAGCGTTTTCCTTTTCAATATCAAGGGCCTCCTCTATTTTAGTTAAATCTTTGGAAAGAATCTCCCGTCGCTTCTCGAGGTCTGCTACGTCCTCTTTCAGCATGCGCAGCTCTGGATACAACCGTTAACATAACGTCCGACAATGAGAAAAAATATAGGCGGCGCTTATTATGTCACCGAATAGCAAGATCAAGAGCTCACATGCACTCACCGGAGTTCTCATTCTGTCCCGAAAGTGCTCGTAGCTGCCCAAGCTCGCGTGCTTGTTCATCCGCGGATGCCTGAAATCGTTGATTCATCGCATCAGAATTGAATAAAATACATAAAGCCATTTCACCCAATTTGTTACCTCCAGCTTCCGCAGCTCGGCATCGGCATCCTCGCAGTCGCGATTCTTGAGCCTGGATTCGGGCGACATAGGTCCATTCTGTGAGCATGGGGCTCCGTACCACATCCCTAGATCCCCGAAATAGGTAAAATACTTACTCGAGGGCCATTTGCAACACTCTTACAAGGTGAAACAGATTTGCAGCGACTGCCTTCGGATCATCACGCACGATGCGGGCTGCTATCAGGCTAGGGGAGAGGAAGTCGAATGTCTTCTCGAGTGCGGCCTCGTCCTGTGTTTGAAAATTTACCCGGCATCATGAGATTCCCAAAATAGTTTACAACGCCTCCCCCCTCACCAAGACGAACTTGTCCTCTTGTACCTTCGAGCGGGAGTCGATGTTAACTGCGAGCACACGTTCCCAGTCCAGGCGGCCGGTCTTCCTGGCAAACGCAGCCATCATTGAGATTCCGTTTGGACCTTCCTTTCTTCAATGGCTGCGAAATGTGGAAAGATATCGGAAGGGCAGCAACAGAGATTCAAAGCACGAGTTCCGTGTGGGCCCAGTAGCGCCATGTCGCGTGTCGCGGGTAAGGGCGAGACGCGAGACCGCGTAATTAATTAACAGCCAGAATAGACGCACCAAAAGGTCGAATTCCCTCCTCTTTTCTCATTCCCCGCTGATAACTTTCGAGTATGGTGGAATGGACAGCATCCCCTGTTCCGTATCTCGTCCCAGATGTGAAAAGTGTTCCGATCCACACCAAGTCCTCGAAAGGTCGGATATTCCAGGCTTGCCGTATCTAAGAGGCCTTATGAGATGTCAAGTGAATCCCAAGGAAAACAAAATCGTCTTTATATCTCAAATCCCTTTGCATCATCCTTCCTGCTTCTAGTCGATCCACCACGCCACACACCTCGCCCATCCTCTGCATCGCCTTCGCTGACGCAACCAGCAACTGCTCCCGCAGCTGATCCTTTGCCGCAGTCGTCAGTCACATTGCCGCAGTCGTCGGTCACACAGACTCGACTTGAGGAGCCGGTTAGTGATCGTACCAAAGACATTGTAATCCATGTATTTGATGAAAATAAGAATGGTAAGTCCCTTTGAGAAAGAGTGGGATGAATCTGCACTGACAACAACATTGCCTGATAAAATGATGGACGTTCTCTCTAAGTACCGCATGTTCGCACCAAAATTACTTTCGATTTGAAAAGCCAAAAGGGATTTCTTCTGCCGTCGCCAGCTGCTCCTTCGCGAGATGCGCTACTTCTCGAGCTACCTGCAAGACCACGCCTCGAACAGCATCATCGACATCGACGTTCACTGCGACATTGAGGTGTTCGAGTGGCTCATGTCGCATATCACACGAAAGCGACCTGCACTCGGTGAGCTTGCGTATTATGCAGCGTAAAAAGTATTCCATCTCGACCGTCATAAATTAACCATACGCTGTCCGTGATCCTTCAGAACCTCGGACAGCGATCAGTATTCTCATCAGCTCAAACTTCTTGCAAATGGCATCTTTGGAAAACACTTGCCTCAAGTACATCCATGATATGATTAACGATGTTGTTAGAGGTACCCCGGGATGGCGAGGGATAAGGTTGCGAGTATATGTGATGTTGGATGGCCCTATTCCGAGTTTCTAAAATGCGCCTTTTCACATTCAGTTCCGATCGATATGAGTTGCATTAATCGCACGTTGGTCAAGAAGTGCGTTCTGCGTATACTGTTTGAAATAGATGGTACAGCGCAAAGTTCGAGCGTTCGGGTGTGTACTAACTCAATGTAACTTATATTCTTTCCGGAAGGCTGGGTCACTTTTTCACCCTTGAAGAAGTATCAAGGATCACAGATCCTCGCGACAAAATCATCAGGTTTGAGTGCAGCCCTTTAACGTTGCCGTGAGAATTGTGCTAATTACTCATATTCTAATCACTCATATTCTTACAACCGCCCAAATTTTGCAATGATGTTGAAGCCAACTATACTTGTGCAAACTGCGCGAAATGCTCACTGATATCGATGGTCGGAGCACTCTTCGTCGATGCAGCTTATGTAGCAAGATTTACGCGCGGTCGCACGAGGAAACCCTCTATTGCGATGCAGCGAAAGCAAAAGTGGGATTCCGGGGGGAGCTCACATTGACTCACCAGAGGTGAGTGAGGGTATGAGACCCGTCAGGAAAAAATATTTTTATCAGATTTTGGCTTGAGTCTGCGTGAGCAGCGAGGGGTGAGGTAGGAAGAGGGCAAGGAGGACTATGCGCAAATATCTAAACAAGCCGGGGAAAGGGCAGAGACCCAAATTTCGATATCAACGACTACATTTCCGGGCAGCATCTTCGATCCGTGACATGGAAGAATATATGCTGGAGGTGATAGTGCTCGCCACAGCCCCCTCACCCTCCGTGCAGCATTATATATACTAACAAGATATTGCGTTTATCCTTGCTCCTATCCAAACAGAATATGGGGTGTAATCAATCATCTTTGCTGTACAGCATGCAACCAGGTTTTCGCCTGCGTCGACTATGTGTCATGTTCGAGGCACGCGAGAGAGGCAATATACGCTCCAGGTGATCTGGTAAAGGGGACTTATCCTTGCTGTGGGAGGTCTCATTTTCGTTTCAATCCTTTTTATATCAATAAGGTTAGCATCGACAGACGACATAACGAATGTAACAAAAACGGCGACTTTGTCATTATCAATCGAGCCAACAACCTGAAAGAATTGCTTTCCCGTCCTTCCTTCTTATAGGGTTGTGAATCTTTTAGTCATTCCCCGGTGGATACCACTACCGAGGTGTATATCACGTTTCGGGACCATATGGGGGAAGTCCTGGCGGGCCCGCGGCCAGCTATGCGGAGTCGATGCGAGGTAGATACCGAGCAAAGGGCTGCGGGGAAGGATACGACCGAAGATATAGTAGAGCAGCGGGAGAAACCGTTTGAGGGCACAATCGGGACGGACTCTGATTATGCACATACCGATGGAGCCGTGTTCGGGAACTGGACTGGGACGGTGAGTAATTCGAGAGTCGTGATTTGAGGAGTACAGGAGGAACATACATTTGCTTTCGAATGCTAATTACCGGCTCCGCGAATCGTCCTACATTAGCTGGACGGGCGGCTAGCAATGGGCTCTCCATCGCGTTTAGGAAAAGTGAAAGTGGCCGCTATCGTCAAAAAATCGCAGCACGTTGCGCGGTCTGAAGGTAAGAGATTCGTAAGCATATCCGCCAAGCAGCAGTTCTCAGATGACATGTAAGGGACACTCTCCATGCAGTCTCACGTTCGTCCTTCCTACGTAACGCAGATGCTGAACGGATGATGGCCATTGCGGAGACTTTGCGAAATTCTCGATGCTTATAGTCCGCTCCTTGCTTATTCAATCTAATGTAAATGGCCAAAGGCCAACTCAGTCAATCAATTACGGGTTCGATGCGAAACAAGGGGAGATGCAGTAGGATAAATGTGTCAGGAAGGAACCCCTAGCGCACCGTCTATATTGGATATCCTCTCCACCCAAAACTACCCCTCTTTAGCGCCCACTCGCAAAAAGTGCCCACGGCATTTGTAATTATCCCCCCCCCACCCTTCGAGCACTCAGTCCCGCTCAGTCGATCGATGAGCGCTAGGAAGTCCTACAGTAACAGGCCCTCTTTTTGTCGGCATGGGTATGCCGGACTGACATAAATCCTGCCCTAGGCGCTTTCCAACCTCGAGACGCCCGGGTACCTTAAGTGCTACACCCGGGATCTCCTCCCAGGGAGTCATCGGTTATAGAGGCGGTTGGGGTGACAGGTTATGAGGATGGTGCGCTGATCCTCGCGGATAGCGCGGTCCAACAGAGGTGTGGTGTCAATTGGGAATGGGATCGTGCTGGTGCATGGAGTTCGGTTTTCGGGTTAGCGGTCTTTCTTTTTATTTGCACCATCTCCTCATCGCTGTGTACGTCGTTTAGATCGTCCACTCCATGGATTCGTCATCGGTTGCCCCATAAACATTACACACAGAGAGAACAAGAAAGTTGGGAAGGCATTGGATTCCTCACCCCGCACCACCGAAAGGGGGAGGGGGTCCATCATAAACATCACCTCTTCCGATCGGGCCTCTTAGATCAGCCTGAGATAGCCTGAGATCCACATGTTTCTCAAGTATGCGAGAATGGGTCAAGGCTGCCAAAAGGGTGCCAAATAGCATCTATTCTTTGAAAATCCCTGACCTGGTCACTACCTGATACAAGATCAGGGTGGGCGGCAATCGGGAAGAGAATTGCCGTCTTCAACCAGCATCCCTTTATCAGTTAGTGTTCAGACACCCCCCCCCCCCCCCCCCCCCCCCCC
>KZ993938.1:0-22703 GCA_003614705.1 Blyttiomyces helicus | reverse complement strand
CCCCCTATAAATAGACCCATGTATCCTTCCCATTGTAACCCATCCTGATCAACACCAGTCCTGGGCAATAAATCAAGTCCTGCCTCCAAGTCCCCTTCCCTTCTAGACCTCTCCTGCTCCTCTCCCCTTCCTGCCCCTGTTGCTTGCACCTAGGCAACTCCCTCTCCAAGTCCAGTCATCAAGTCCATCCCCTCAAGATCCCACCATCAAGCCTGCTGCCCCTGACATCTCCAACTCGATGTTTGTCCACCACAACTTCACCCTCGACTCCACAACATGTCCAAGGAATAAAAGATTCATCATGTCTTTGTCTCCTTCACTTTTTTTGTACATCTCTGTCCTTTTCCAGAGGTGAGTTCGTTCATTACATCCTGCTTCACTTGTCGTCCTTCTTCCTACTCTAATTTACCAATCCTTTTAAAAAAATAAGGTAACAATCAGCTTTGTCAATGTCTGCCACACTCACCAGTATATGGACCAAAAGTTCTTCAACATCTCAGAAATCATCAAACCCACTAACATCGAGACATCCAATATCCTTCTGGACATCATCAAAGGGTCAAACTTAGCGTTCATATCTCCAAGTCTTCATTCTCCTCGTCGCGCACATATCATCGACCACAATTCGAACTTAGCCAAGTTCACTGAATATATCTGAGCAGACGCGCTTTGGAATACTTCACTTTCAGTAAGTTCCCATCTCCAGTTTTCTCCCTTCCATTCATCATTTTATCTATTTCTTTAGTTACGCTTTCACCCTGTCCAAAAAATTTGTCTTGGAACATGAATACGGCTCCGCCCAATGCACCCCTTCTCAAAGGAGGTATTCCTTCCAACATCTCCAGCTTAATTCCAGAATCAAGCTTATCCCCCTCGACCCCAATCCCAATCTCATCGAAGGCTTCGCTGGCAACTAGCTACATGGAGCCATCAACAATAAGTTTGATTCTGTCATGCTCCAAGATGTGAAACTTCCACAGCTACAAAAAATCCTTCCCGGATTTGCAAACTCTGCTCACGTACACCTCCCTACCATTGGAATGAATGCTTCGCGTCATAACAACCCTCTCAACGCCCTATACCAATAGAA
The DNA here is from genome assembly GCA_003614705.1 of Blyttiomyces helicus. Classification (NCBI taxonomy): domain Eukaryota; kingdom Fungi; phylum Chytridiomycota; class Chytridiomycetes; genus Blyttiomyces; species Blyttiomyces helicus. The sequence goes on along the minus strand of KZ993938.1, from coordinate 21,613 downwards.
ATAATTTCCCCTTCACAATTCCCCATTTCACTCAACAACACTCACTCCACTATTCATCCATGTTGTCTTCTGATGGCACCTCTGCAACCCATCTCCAGCCATGGATCCAATGTCTTCATGCCCTGAGGATACTCCACACCAATGCATTGAAGCCAAGATTTATGACGGCTCCTCTTCCCCTGAACATGGTGAAAAGGTATTTGCAAACAAGATCAAATAAGATTTGTTTGTCGTCTGCTCTGCACCACTTGGTTTCGTCTTATCAGAAGGCACCCCCTACCCGGACGACACTCCTTCGATTGCTCATTTGAAAGAAATAGGCATTGACCTTCGCTATCAAGTTCACTGGTTTGCCCCTTACCATCTACACTCCACTGGTTCTCTTATTGTACGCACTTGGGAATCTTTCCTCATCGAATTGGAAACTTGTCTCGAAATTAACAAAATCAAGGTGATTTATTTCCCCTCTCAAAAACTTACCAAGAACTACACACTCCCTTCTTGGGTTATAGCTAAATGGCTAGACAGTCTCTCCGTTGAAAGACCCTGATATATCAATCCCCCTCCAAACACATACATTACCCTGAAACAACCTATCTTCACACTGCGACACACTGCGCCTCACTGCGCGCTTCCAGCCACAACTGCGCCACTTACCTTCACACTAGCTTTACTTCCAATTTTATTCAAAACTCACCATGGCTCCCAATAGTATACTTTACCTCGGTAAATTCACATGCCACACAGCGGCACCTGCACTACATCAGAACATTGTTCACATAAATATCAGTAATGTTAACTAAAAGTACACAAAAAGAATTGTCACTTGCCGTGATAACGTCTATATACCTCATCGCGGTAACGGTCGCGCGCCTTGTTTCTTTCTTTCTAGATTCGGAAAATCAGTATTTGTGAATTAGTTGAACAATTTATAATGTAAATTTTTCCCTTTTCTCAAATCAACAACCTTGAAAAAATGATACCTGATCTTTTCACGCATTCACTTATTTGTTTGATATTGTTCCGCTTTGAGGGGCATCACAGAAAGTCTTGGTGAATGCTTTTATAATTATTCCGTTTTCGGCCCTTCAGAGCAGGTGTTGATGACTTCTTGTTTAAATAGTTTTCGGTGCCGAGAATTGCAATTTAGTTTTAATTCATTTTACTGCGGTGAAGGTGAGCCAACCAAATAAAAAACGTACAATCTTTGTATACTTTGCAAATAGTGTTGAACAAAGAAGTCTTGTCGCTTTGTTCAAATCGAATGGAGTCTCTTCTGGAGCAGTTCAAATTGAAGGTGGTGTCTTGTCCTGATTGGATCTTCTGGCCTCTTCGATACCTTTCTAATCCATCCTTTATCTATAAATCAGATCAAGAATGAAGTTGAAACTGAAGACAAAATTATCCAACATTCAGGGTTAGCAGCTTGGCTCATTCAACATATTCACCATATTCAACATCTCCGACATTCAACATATTCAACCTATTCCACATCGTCAACATCCAACATGTTCAACATTCAACATATTCAAACATTCAACATACTCAACATACTCAAAATATTCAACATCTTCAACTTGTTCAACAGATTCAACATCACTGACATTCAACGTATTTGACAAGCCAGGAAGGCATGTTATCCCAATGTAAAGTAGGTGAATGTGTCCGCTTGAAGGTTGAAGACGTTGAAGATGCTAACAAGAATTTGGCAAATCATGTAATCTTCTTTCACAATAAACAAGATTCCGAATGTTGAGTGCTGAAGATTATTAAGATTTTGAAGATGTTGAAAATTTTGAAAGACTTTGACAGATGACGTTCTGTTGTTTATCGATAAATAAGATTAAGAATGTTGGAGATGTTGAAGATGTTGAAAGAATTGGACAAATGATGTTATCTTGTTTATCAATAAATAAGATTGAGAATGTTGGATGTTGGAGATGTTGGAGATGTTAAGGAGGTTAAAAGAATTTGACAAAAGATGATAGCTTGTTTATCAATGAATAAGATCGAGAATGTTAAATGGTGAAGATGTTAAATATGGTGGAGATGTTGAAAGAATCTGACAAATGATGTGATGTTGTTTATTTATCGATAAATAACATTCGGAATGTTGAATGTTGTTGTTGAAGATGTTGAAGATGTTGAAGATGTTGAATATGCTAAATATTTTGAAGATGTTGAGTATATCGAAGATGTTGAATATGATCAGAATATGAATAAGGAGATTTTTGACTAGGTTTCCAGCTACCCTGATTGCGAGCTGTTCAAGGTCCCAAATTACTGCTACAGGTTCCAGACACTGTTTTCTCTTCTGGAAGAGTGTCGGGAGACGGTGGGGTAGAACAAGTTTGCGTGCCCTATAGCGTACGCCCCTTAAGGGGAAGAACTTTGCTGTTGCACGTGCTTCATTGCCACCACTTGCTGCCGCTTTATCCTTGTCCTCATTCCCAAAAAGACGCCACCTAGGCAGTTTGCAAGCCCCTACAACTTCTGCGTCTATGGAAAGGTGGCCTGGCCCAATGTCTTTGTAATGGACTGCGACCTGAGGATCACCTCAGACTTCAAGGAAGCCTTCACCAAAAGGGCTGACATCAAGAACTTTGTTGCAACTTGATGCCGTCAACAAACAGACTGAAAGTGTGGACAGATGATCCAGACAGTTGAGCACATGATGCGCAAGTATAAAAGCAGACAGGGACCAACGAGGTGTTGCTCGATGCCCTCCTGTAGTTTCCCATCAATAGCTTCCCCGCTTGCAGCAGTGGGCTGCCCCCATTTCTGACTGAACGAGGCTTTGTCCCCCAATCCCTCCAGTTCTCTCGCTCAGACATCGTTATCAGGCTAACTGACAAAGCCCTCTGCGCCAAACTTGACCGCTAAGTTGTCAACCAACACAGTTCCAGGAAATTGTAGTGCAGAAAATGAGGGACGCACAGAACTGCTAAGCCCGCAACTCCAACGTCGGCAATGTCCGCAGAAGCTGTGAAATTGGTGACCGGGTACTGCTAATCCTGGACAGAATCAACATCACCCTAAGGCTCACCCTACCTGTCAAGATTATGCCAAGTTGGTGCGGCAACTTGTCTGTCCTAGCATGGGACCGTACCCCTGACACCTTCAAGCTGGATATGTATCCATCAAACATTGCTGAAGTATACCCCTATTTTCATGTGAACATCCTTAAGCCCCATCTCAACCCTTGTACCTCCGCGTACCGCAAGGTCGCATCCCACCTCCTTCCTGATCCACTCCGAGTCCTCACCAAGGACGGGTGGTACGTCAAGCGCATAATCAAAAAATGGAGCCAGGGCAAGCCCATGAAGAACAGAAAAACATACAAGAATACAAAGTCAAATGGCTAGGGTAGCCTGATGATGCAAATACCTGGGAGCCTTTCAAAAAGATCATGGACACCGCTGCCTATGGCAAGTGGTTACGCATACACCGTTTCAAGGTTGGTAACCCGCTTGTCTTCATACCCCAACGTTAGGGAAAAATCTCACCATACAGCAGTCAGTAGGTTTTCGCTAGCCTCATCAAACAAGGGTTAGGGACTCTAGCTCTGCCTCGCAAAGAGGGTCGGGGAACATGGCCCTGCCTCATCTCAAAGCCATTTGCCTACAGGGGCATAGAATACCCACGTTACAGGGACTTTCAGAGCTGGTGGTCGACTGACCCGAAAGCATTTGGAACTACACGCCCGGCTTGGAGGGCAGTCGGGGAGCGCGGCTCTGCCTTTATGCGGGCATGGTCTGGGCATGATCGACTGCACCTTCAAAAACCAGTGGCCTGCTGATCTGGTGCAGGGGCACTCCCGACCTGCGCCACCATGACCTCAAATGAAGTTGCCGGACCCACAAGTGTCTGGAGTTTTGCACTCAGATTGATGAGCACTGAGAGCCTCGCGCTAGGCTCGAAAGCCAGCCACCTGCTTGTCAGGAATACACCCAATGGTAAGACGGAAAATGCTAATCGCATTTTAAGGAAATAATAGCTAATCACCAAAATCCTCTACAAATTGAACTCGTACGCCCCATCAGATACGAAAACTTAAGATCAGCTGAGCCCTTGAGACGCACTAGGATTGGAAGCATGCCATGGTGTGTGAGTCAGCCCCTCCATGACTGGGGATGTGCTCCAGCGAGGACCTGTTATCCTAGTTTGCCTAGCCCGCAAAACTGATGTCCGCTCTGGTGTGATTTCTACCTCTACTCGCGATTTGGGATAGTTGTGCTACTTGATCAAAATCTGGGAGGCTATCGTAAAGCACATCAGCACAGTGACTTGGAACCCTTGTGGTATTGCTGAACGGGGGTGGCCTTTGGATGGCTGGATGGTGCAAGTGTCGGACTCAGCCATGAGAAGTACCAACACGTTGCGCTGTAGATCGGCTAAGACTGATCAAATACACATCCCCCTGTATCCCAACATTATCAACATTGTGCCTGTATTCAGCGTAGCGCCCAGCCCTTAGGCAAGTTAGCAGCGACCACCACAGTACCTTCTTTACCTCTTCCCCAAATGTGAAGGAGACATTGACACCTTCACCAGGAACCCAAATATCAAAGGCAGTGAGCACCCCTCTAAACAATACGTGGTTCACTACAGAAACTCTTCAGTTTACATATTACCATTTTTCAAACTAATGCTGTCTGGGGCAGCAGGCTTGATAACGGGATGTTGAGGGTGTGATCTTGATGACAGGACTTGGAGAGGGTGGTTGCCTTAGTGCCAGAACAGAAAGCAGGGAGAGGAGAGGAGCTGGGGGGAGCAGGGGGGTTCTAAACAGGAAGGGGTCTTGGAGGCAGGACTGAATTGTATTGCCCAGGACTGGTGTTGATCAGGATGATTTACAATGAGAGGGATACAAGGTTCATTTCCGGAAAAGCTTGGGGCTGTGCTGGGAGTTGGGGCTGTGCTGGGTAGTGGGGCTATATTAGGGATTGGGGCCGTGCTGGGGATTGGGGCTGTGCTGGGGATTGGGGCTGTGGCGTGTATTGGGGCTGTGCTAGAAGATATTTTGCTTGTATCATGGGGCATGGCCTACCCAACAGACGATAAGTGTAATGATCCAAAGCCAAGACATAAGTCATGACCCAGAGCCATGGTACAGGTCATGACCCAGAGCCACCGTATATGTCATGACCTAGAGCCATGGTACATGTCATGATCCAGAGCCATGGTACTTGGATACCTTCTAGCACAGCCCCCATGCCTCCTGATTCTAGATATATTCTAGCACAGCCCAAATACATGCCACAGGCCCCATCCCCAGCTTTGCTCCAATCCCCAGCACGGCGCCAATCCGTAGCACAGCCCCATTCCCAAGTACATTTCCAACTCCTAGCACAGCCCCAAGCTTTACCCATAAATAGACCCATGTATCCCTCCAATTGTAAACCATCCTGATCAACACCAGTCCTTGGCAATAAATCTAGTGCTGCCTCCAAGGCCCCTTCCTGTCTAGAACCCTCCATCTCCTACCCTGTTCCTGCCTCCTGTTGCTCACACCTAGGCAACCCCCCTACCTAGTCCTGTCATCAAGACCCCACCTTTAACATCCACCAATCAAGCTTGCTGCCCCTGACAGTTTGATCAGGATCTCCACACACCCACCTGAAAGCCGTCGGCTACCATGACTACTAGACTAGACCAAGTCCTTGCCATGCTACAACACCTTCAACAGGAGATCCAATCTCTCCGGCAGGCTGTCGCCCAGGTCCACCAAACACCATCAACACCAGCCCAACATTAAGAACCCACAATCAGCCTCCCAGACAAGTTTGATGGTTCATGATGAAATTTTCGCGGCTTCATCAACCAAGTGCGACTTGTCCTCCGGCTTCAGCCTCAACGCTACCTCAACGGATCAGCCCAACTCCGACTAGAAGGCACCCGGCTCGCTCGAACGGCCCTGGCTTGGTTCTCACCGTTCATACAAAAGAAGTGCCCACTACTTGACGACTTCGACGCGCTCCTCCAAGAATTCTCGGCAACCGTTGGTGATGCTGACAGGAACAAACCGCCTCCACCAAGCTACGGGCACTCCAACAGGGTTCAAGCTCAGCTTCATTCTATGCCTCAGAGTTCTGCCAGCTCGCCTGGGATGTTCCTTGGGGAGATGCTGCCATCATCCACCAGTCTACCTTCGGCCTACCAGGGGGTGTCAAGGACCTGCTGTTGACTATGCCAGATCCTGCAACTCTCTCAGAAGCCATAACACAAGCGGTTGGATGAGACAACTGCCTCTACGAGCAACACCAGGAGAGATGTATCCAACCCATTCATGGCCACCAGCGATAAACGACTTGAAGGTTCAACCCAGCGGCCATCAAGGACGATCTGATGCAGATCGATGCCATGAACTTCAAGACACTCACGGAACAAGAAAGGAACGCCAATATGAAGAACCTCTGCTCCACTGTGTCCCCCTAACTCAGGCTGCTTTTCGTGTTGATGCCCTGCCAAAGGCCCCCACTAAGCTCATTAAGTTACGACCCCAAGCTCTGCGAACGCCCAGACAACAGCTTCTTGGCTCTGACCCACGCCCTGACTTCAAACTACCTGTCCTCCTCCACCATCCTAACTCCAGGCAAGACCGCCACAATAGACCTTCCTGGCTCAGTTGCCTCAGCCTGCTTAATTTATTGAGACTTTGCCTCAAAATATCATCTGCCACTCATGAAGAAAATCCACGCAGTATTGCTTGAGGTCATTGACGGCGGCGTCCACTCCTCTGGAGCAGTCTCTCACAAAACAGCGCCAATCAGGGTCATCACGGACGGACACTCTAAAAATGTGACATTCAACATCATGTGCTGTCCCAGCAATCCAGTCATTCTGGTCCTCTCCTGGTAGGCACCCCTCAAGCCACTCCAGAAGTCATCAAGTCATATTCGTCAGATCCATCCCACGGCTCTTCAGGAAACCTTCTACCCTCTCCGATATCAAGCTCCCGTCAAGCCCAGCAACCATGAAGAACTACCTAATCCGTCAAGTGTCCACTGCCAAGTTGGCCGCCCTCTGTGACAAGAAGGAAATCATACTGTGTCCCCATCACCAGTCGCAGAGCCGACCATAAACACGTGGCTCCCACCCAGGTACCAAGACTTTCAAGAGGTCTTCGACCCTGATAAACCCAGTACACTACAAGAACATCGCTCCTACGACTGCGCTATCCACCTGGAAAAAAAAACCCAACCACCCTTTCGTCCCATCTACGGCCTCTCACCCACTCAGCAAGATACACTTCAAGCCCACATCAAAAAAAACCTTGCAAACGGCTTCATTTGACATTCCAAGTCTCTGGCGGCCCCACCAATCCTCTTCATCAAGAAAAAAGGTGGCTCCCTGCGCATGTGCGTTGACTACCGCGAGCTCAACAAGATTACAATCAAGAACCGCTACCGTCTCCCATTGATCTCCGGACTCCTCGAACGACTCTGATCTGCTAGCATCTACACGACAATAGACTGCCTTGGGGCCTACAGCCTCGTACAAATGAAGCCCAGCGACAAATGGAAAACTACCTTCCAGACCATTTACGGCCACTTCCAGTATACAGTCATGCCCTTTCGTCTCACAAATTCTCCCGCTGTGTTCCATCCAGCACATGGCAAACAACATCTGTACCTGGACGATTTTGGGGTGGTCTATGTTCATGACATCTTTGTCCTCTTCAAGTCAAAGTCTGATAATGACCACCACGTAAGCCTTGTCCCCTAGAGGCCACGCTATGCAGGCCTCTATGCCAATCTGGTGAAGGCGCTTTCGACAAGACAAAGGTTGACTTCCTGGGCAACACTGTCTCAACCAAGGCATCTAGGCGGACTCACAGAAGATCAAGATGATCCCCAACTGGGCATCTCCAACCTCGATCAGCCACGTCCAATACTTCCTCCGCTTTGCAAAGCTCCACCAAAGGTTTGTCAAATACTACTTCTTCACCACTGCACCCCTGACCAGAATTACAAGGAAAGACGATCCCATCCATGGGTCCTCCTCTGCCTCCTCTGCCATTGAGAAACTGAGGCCGCCTTCACATCTGCCCCTGTCCTCCTAAATGTCAATACCACATGCCCCTTTGCCATGGAGACAGAAACTTTTGACTATGCGATTGGTGGGGTGCTCTCTCAACCCAACCCTGACGGCCGGCTGCACCGTGTCAGTTTCCATTCACGCATGTTCACAGCCGCTGAAATCAACTACAAAATCTACAACAAAGAACTTCTCGCCATTGCGGACTTCATCCAGAAGCGGCAACCCTTGCTTGAATGTTGCCCCCATCAAGTCATTGTCTCCTTGGATCATAAGGATCTTGCCTACTTTATGTCTTCTGGGGTGCTGAATTGACGTCAAGCGCGATGGGTAATATCCTTGTTGCTTCCATTTTGTCATCACCTACTGGAAAGGTCGTCTTCAAGGGAAGCCCGACGCCTTGTCTCCCCGCACTTTCATGTCACCTAAAGAGGGGGATGAGGCAAGAATACCGCATGAGCAAGTGATCTTAGTTCCAAAGTGTTTTCAAACCTTCACTCTGCTCCCTCTTGACAACTTCGTCATCAATGCAATAATCCTTTACCAGAACAGATCGTGTACGTCCTTGATGGGCCTGGGCGACATCCAGTACTCCAAGCGTGATAAAAATCCCTGGCAGGTAGCCACTTTGGGATCCAGGAGAAGATCGACTACGTCTCCCATGACTACTGGTGGCCTGAAACTTGCAATGTCTGGTCAGCAGTTCGTCCAGTCCTGTGACACCTACTCCCTGTCCAAGGCCCCTCAACATGCCCGCTTGGTCTCCTGCTCCCCCTCTCAATCCAAAACACACTAAGTGCTTCAATCTCCATGGACTTCATCTCCAACCTCCCACTCTCCAAGGGTTTCGACTCCATCCTAGTTGTCGTCGATGGACTCACCAAGATGACGCACTTCCTTGCATGTAACAAGATGCTCACAAGCAAAGACATAGCCAGTCTTCTACTTGAGCAGGCGTTTTGTCTACATGGCCTCCAAATGGACATTGTCAGCGACAGATGACCGCGATTCATCAGTAACTTCTGGAAAGGTCTACTGAAACTACTTGACATCAAAGGGAACCTCTCATCCGTGTTCCACCCCAAAAACAGACCGACAGACAGAACGTACCAATCAATCCCTTGAGCAGTATCTCCGCTGTACAATCAACTTCCAGCAAGACAACTTGACCGACCTTCTACTGATAGCTGAATTCGCCTACAACAATGCCTGGCATGCATCGACTGGTCAAACCCTCTTCTGGGCCAACTACACCTTCTACCATCCCTATCTCCCTACTGCCTATCACCAAGAATCCTGCCGCCAAAGAACGCCTCTCGAATCTTGTCACCATACGCAAAGAACTGGCCACGAATCTCAAAGGAGCACAAGAAAGTTACAAGAAATACTCCGGATCTGATTGTAAGGAAGCCCCAGACTTCAAAGTTGGCGACAAAGTATGGGTGCTACGACACAATGCGCGAACGTCAAGACCTTCAGACAACTAGACTTCAACGACTCAGGCCATTCCACATAGCAGCCTGCTTCAAGCCCGTCACGTTCTGCCTCACACTACCGGAAATTATGCGCATTCACCTGGTGTTTCACGTCTCCCTCCTTGAACCATATCACCCTTCGACCGTCCTGGGTTGTACTCCTCAACCACTGCCGCCGGTCGAGATTGCCATCGAATCCTAGTACTAGGTCAGCGAAATCCTTGACCGCAAGATCCTGGGGCTGCGACTTTACCATTTGGTTGACTGGAGGGGTTATGAGCCAAGCAAGTGAACCTGGGAGCATGCGCCCCAACTGGCTAACTCCCCAGAGAAGGTCGCTGAGTTCTACCAGCCTGATCCAGCAAAGACCAAGTCTCCTCATCCTGGAACTCGTTGCAAGAGGAAGAGGTGATGTCATGATCCAGAGCCAAGATACAAGTCATGACCCAGAGCAATGGTACAGATCATGACCTGGAGCCACGCTTCATGTCATGACCCAGAGCCGCGGTACATGTCATGATCCAGAGCCATGGCGCTTGGATACCTTCCAGCACAGCCCCCATGCCCCATGATTCTGGATATCTTCTAGCTCAGCCCCAATACATGCAACAGCCCCAATCCCCAGCATAGCCCCAATCACAGCAAAGCCCGAATCCCTAGCACAGCCCCATTCCCCAGCACAGTCCTCACTCATAGCACAGCTCCAAGCTTCCCATAGAACCGTGTATCCCTCCCATTGTAAACCATCCTCATTGACACCAGTCCTGGGTAAAAAATCTGGTCCTGCCACCAAGACCCCTTCCTGTCAAGAACCTTCCAGCTCCTCTGCTCTGCCTGCCTCCTGTTGCTTGCACCTAGGCAACCTGCCTCTCCAAATCCTGTCACCAAGACCCCACCTTCAACATCCATCCGTCTAGCCTGCTGCCCCTGAAAATAAGCTTTTTGGGCAGCAGGGTCCAGAGATGAGTGGTGATGCTAGTGATGTTGAGAAGGACTTGGTGTCGCGTTTTGTAGACAACGGCCTCGTCGTTTTGGTCGTTGGAGCTGGTGTATCAGTTTGGTGCTTCTCAGAGGGCTCCTTCCACAATCGGTTTGATTCCCATCTGCTCTTGGGAGAATTGGAGTAACTGCTGCCTGGTATGAATCTGACATGGCCAGGATTTGTTCATTCGACAGTCTGAATTTGAGAGAGTTCGGGACAAGGCTGTGTTCGCTGAAGAAGGGGGGTAGGCCGAGGTCTCCAGCAGGCGCGGCAATCATGTTAACTCAAGGAACTGGAGCAGAGCCGACCAGTTGTCACTGGTTTGGTCGAAATCAGGCTTCTTTCCGCTCTGGATCGTTCGTTTGCAATTGCTGTCTATCTGTTAGTGGGGCACTGTGGTGATGTTGTTCTGGATGCCAGAGAGTTTGGTGAACACTTGCCATAAGGGGGACATGACCTTGGCCTCGTGATCCGTGACAAATAATTGAGGTCAGCCAACTTAAGAGTATATCTGAGAGTTGAAAAAGATCAGCCAGTGTTCGTGCTGGCCATCCCAAGTATGTTAGGACGAGGATGATGTCCGAAGAGAAGTAGTTGAGGAAACAGGGGCAGTAGTTGTAGATCTCTCTTGGCGTGCTGAGCCACCAATCCATCATTGGCGTAGTCGCAGATATCTGATGAAAGGTAGGTTTCGAGGTTGTGATGGAAGTGGGCAAGCACAGGTGTGGTAGAGATGGCATGCTGCAGATGCTCAAAAAAGAACTGCTTGATTCAGTCCAGACCCAAGGTTTCTTTTCCCATTGTAGTCCTGTGAGTGGGTTGGCAATCTTTGAGTAGTTGTCAACATCAACAGGATGTAGTCGGTGAATGCTAGAAATGACTAGAGGTCGTGGGTGTTTTTCAGGGTCTCGCATTCTAGTAAGGTGATGATTCTGGAAGGGGCGGTGGAGATGCTGTCATGTCCCACTTGATAACCGCGGAATTCGACTACTTCCTTCCCCCAAAGGCATTTGCTTGGCTTGATTTTCAGCTTGTACTTTAGTAGGATCACCAGGACTTCTTTGTGATGTCGCTCGTTTTCTTCTTTAGTTCTTGAGTAGATGAGGATGTCGTCAAGGTAGGAGATGACAATTTTTTTGTACAGGTGGAAATGAATGGAGTTCATGAAGCTTTGGATGCAGGCTGAGGCGTTCGACAGTCTGAAGGGCATGACTTGCAAATCGAAATCACCATATCTTGTTGGGGTTGCTGTCTTGTCAATAGTGTTGTCTGCAACTCTGATTTGATGGTATGCATTCTTGACATCCACAAGGGAAAAATATCTGGCTCCAGCCATTCCATCCCACATTTCTTGTAGGTTAGGTAGGGGCATAGGATCTGGCTTGGTGACACAGTTCACACCACCATAATGGAGGCATAGTCTTAAATGGCAGTCTTTCTTTTGTTGAAATCTTCATAGGTGCTCTGCCAGCCGAATCTATCATTTTTTTATGTAGCCATCAATCTGCTGCTTTGGTTCATTGTGATCATGTCGGGTAAGCAGAGCAGCAGATAGAGCAGCGGAGCAACTTCCAGGAGTTTTAGCCAGAAGTTGGTTTGCCCCCGTCTAGTGGAAGGCTCCCAGTAGTGTGTCCTTGGAACTGCTTGGCCAGCGGAAGCAAGAGGATAACGTCATATCTGATTGTCATGAAAATGAAAGGTAGTGCCTTCAGCTCTGCTAGGTTCCTTGAAGCTTGGTTGCTCTCAGAAGTCTCACCTATTCCTCATTTATGCGCAAGCGAAGTAGGGTTCTTCACTGGCCCCCTGGAATATCCAAGTTGTTTGCCAGAGGGTGCCATGTTGGATCCCAAAGCTCCTCTGTTCTCTGGGATCGTGTGAGATCTGCATGTTGTGTTCGGGATCCACTATCCAAAGGTTCGGGTTCAACTTGAGGTTGTGGAGTAGGCGTCGTCTGGTGTGTCCAGGCTCTGAAGATCTCTGCCACCAGAAAGCTGCTGTTGCTCAGCTTGAAAGGAGTGAGCGGCCAGATACCAAGTACTACTTCCTTATCCTCCTTCTCCACGAGCAGCACCCTCATGAGTATTTACTCAAGAGCTGGAGCCCTGGGGAGGTACTCCACCTCTTCCCTAATAACGGCCGTGTCCCCTGCAGGCGCCCCTGTATGCTCCTCTATACCCCCTGTGAGCTGCAGCAGGCTATAGAATGGGAACGATCGCGCCTGGCTGTCCACAAGCTGTGCATGGAAGCGCTTTTGGTAACGGTGCAAGGATGGGGTTGCCGTATGTAGCTGGAAAGAGGCATGGCCCAGTGTATGTAGGTGCGTCAGATGTGGCATGAGGAAGTCGAACTGCGGAGAGGGCCCGGCAGATGCCAACTCCGCAGGGACTGTCCCATCTTGTACAGGCTGCCGCGGTGGTTTTGGAAGTGTTGCATAGGGGATGGCCTGAGATGTACAGCCTGCCAAGATCAGATGTGGAGCAGTACCTGGGCTTCGACAAATTTGGCGTCCCTCTGGGCGCGGTTCCATTCCCCCTGGTTGGGGTCCATGACTTCTGCAAGGCCGAAGTACAACAGCGTAGCTAATTATTTCAGAATTGTCCTGGGGGACTCTGAGTTGTGTCAAGGTTGTCTGGTTTTGCACTATCAATTGTACGTTGGTGGCGCCAAAGGGAGGCTTCTTGGTTGTTCCAGCGTTGGGGTGGAGGCCAATTATAATTTTCTTGACAAAGTAGTGGTTAGCAACGGAAGTGATGAGATTGGGTGTGGGCGTGTAGCCAGCAGGGTGCCATGGGCACCATGAGGGGCTCCGCCAGGTGTGAGGATCAGCCTGTTGTATTTCTCCTGCTGGTAAGTGACCCATGTGTTGTATGATCTGATCAGGAATGCATCAAAGAGGTGGCATAGTTCCTGGTTGGTGAGAGGATAGACTGTGTGCGGCAGCAAACGGTTTGCCCGCTGGACTGCGAAGAGAGCCTCGTCATAAGAGGTAATTTGCTTCAGACTCTCATTCTGACAATCTTCCAGGTAGTCGCTCATGGTAAGAGAGAGCTTCAGTGTTGGTGGTTGAACATTTCAACAACCTTGGCTTTGCCAGTGCAGATTTGTTTTCAGAGGTATTCAAATGGCAAGTTGAAATTGGTTGAGGAAGCTGTATGGGCGAGGTTGATCCGGAAATTGCTGAGGCTGCAAGCTAAGGCGGCAATGATGTTGGCTAAGTCAATTGGAGTTGTTGTAGGTTGATCAGTGGGTCAAGGTCCAGGGGCAGCAGTCGTTCTGCCTGCTCCGGTATCTGATCCACAAACGCCTCCAGTTGCTCCAACTCCGCCACTCGCCCGTGGTCCAACTCTGGACGTGTCAGTAACCAAGTAGCTTCTTGATTCTGAGGTTCCCAGTAGATCCTCGATGGTCCTGAACAGTCTTGACTTGTGTCATTCATGGGCCTTGTAGTCACAAGTGGGTTAAGAAAAAGTGTAATGCGAGGTAGGATGGAACAGAGTGGTGTCTCCATGGGATTACCCAGTTGTCAGGGGCTTGGTCTTTGATGAAAGATTTCAGTGAGACCTCGGGGTTCAAATCCCATATGCTGTGATTATCATCTGGAGTAAGCTGATCACAAAATCCCAAAGGTGCAGGACATCATTAGGGAGGTGTGCTGCTGATACCAGGGCAGGTGAGAATTAAGATGAACAGGCCCCCCTATGGATGATAGCTGGTGCATTTTATACCGCAAGATAACACATTTCAACTATGTGGTGCTACCATGGGATGAACCAATGAAAATTTGCTCTCAATGTCAGCCAACGGAGAAGTGGTGTAAAACAGGCAAAGTTGGAAGTTAATAGAGCAATGTCAAGGATGATCAAAGGAACAGGTCGCCTCAGGCATCAAAAACGGCAAGGAAACCACAGTTGTTGACAGAAAGGAAGTGTATGTAGGCTTCATTTCAGGGAAAGAGTCTACCTTGGGACCACAAGCCGGTCCTTTGTTGCTATTTAGAATGTAGATGGGAATCACATGGGGTGTGCAGGAATCCCTTCACTCTGAGCGGACTCACACAGGGTAGGAGATTGGGGAGACCTGTGCAGTCCGATGATGACCCGGGAACGAAGTATGTTCCCATTGTCAATGATCTCACCACCGCGTGCTCCCGTACTCTAAGAGAATCCCACTAATTAACCAGAGAGAAAAAGGTTTTTACTGAGTTGAAAAAACCCCTGTTCATCACAAATTATGAAGCCATCACAATCAACACAGAAAACTCTTTAGATCTTGCTAATTTTGTCAAAGAAAAATATCGTTATTTTGAAATCCTTCCATTTTGGAAATTGATCTCAATGAGGATGGCGAAGTTGCTTCAATAGTGATAAGGGTTGATCAAGATAGTTGTCACTTCAAGAAAGCGAGACTCTCTGGAAACATAAATCAAAGAATTGTGATCAGTATTACCATGGTTCTTCTGAAAGGATGATACTTGACTAAAATTGGCGTAAGCAAAACGAGAAGTACAGTGTAATATCCTGGAAAAACTTCCAGACTTGGTTGGAAACAATGTAAATGAATTGGAAGGAACCATGCAGAGTTTGCTCAGTAAATTAAAGAGTTGACTCTTCAATTCTCAATGACAAACACATTTGGAGGATATAATCAACTCACGAACATGGATTCGACTTCAGGACCTTACACTGAACGTAATCTTGGAATAACCGCTTCTTCGATGAACAACTGTGAGTGTTCAGTTTGAAACCAACCGCAAATAACTCCCTCAAAACTTTATATTGTCTTCTGAATTCGAAATTCGAGATTGGATGTATGTGTTGCATCAGTACTTATAATCTGTCTGAAAATTTCAAAGTAACACCCTCAGAATGTCGTTCCATCTACATCCACTTCATCAGCTTCGCAAAATACATTTTGAATAAAGAAATAATTTTGTTTGTTGAATATGACCATGATTATGTCCTCCGATATGATGATATTTTTTTCATCCAATATTTTCCTTCCTTTGTACAACAATTATTATCATAATTTCGTTCATAGAATATGAAAACAATTTCGTTCAACAAATCTGATTATAATCTTGTTCAGAATTTCGTCCATCCAATATGTTCAAACCATTGTTCATCGAATCAGATCACAATTTTGTTCAACTTATATGATAACCCTAAATTTCGTTCATCGAATATGATCATGATTTTGTTCATTAATTCTGATCGAATATGATCATAATTTTGTACATCAATAGTGATCAAAAATGTTCATGATTTTGTTCATGCTTTTGTTCTCATTCATGTTCGAATATGAACATAATTTCATCATCAAATGTCCTTGTATATGATCATAGTTATGTTCATTTATTTGTTCTTGAATGTGATCATAATTGTGTTGATCAAATAAAAACATGAGACTCTAGAGGTGCAGTATTCAGAAAACCCTTTCTTGAAACTCGATGAACAATGAATGATTCCTCACAATTGCTAACCTATTTATGAGCAAATAATAAACCTATATGTATGGAGCTTCAACACATCGTCCTTCAAGGTGATAAAGAAAAATGCAACTCGGAACATTTAAAAGGGAGACACCAAGGATGTCAGAAGATGGCAAATATATCTCAGCCTTAGACATCAAAGAATTGATCACAGGAAGTCACAAACCTAGAAGGATATGGTAACTTCTGATAAGAAATGAAGAACTGGATAACTTTTTGACAATCAAGAAATTTCCCCAATATAAACAAACGTCAACACCTTGCATCATTGGACAAGGTTTAGCGAAGATGCTCAAAGTTTTTCAAGGAGATCACTTGCAATCTTTTTGCAAACCCAAAGGGAAACCATCAATAATTTGAATGGGAGAACATAAAGCAAATCTTGCTCCAGAAACAGAAGATGATGAGAAATCAGAGGAAGAACTTTCAAAAGATTCAAGGAAATGTCGACAAGGAGGCTTATCTTTCAAAAAAGCGGCGTCAATGGATTTCAAATCTCAATGATAAACATGTTGACCAATATTTCCGAAACAAGTTTGGTGAAAAACGAAATGGTATTTATGTATCGCACATAAAATTTCGACGTACAGGAACAATGAAAACGTATAAAGAAACATTCCAAAGAACATGACTGTGAATCTGACGATTGTAATATGGTTTTTGCAATAGAAGTGGGCAACTCCATGAAGGTGGAGAGGCATTTTAGAGGAAACATCATTTCGTCGAACATACAACAAACGCATGGAGACACAAATCAAAAGTTATCGGAAATTCTTCCTCAGGATATGTGTCATCCGTAACGTTAGAAAATGTTCTGAAATTGTGGTTTGAGGATGGTCAAAGACTTGGAAATGACTTGACTTGAAAATAAAATAAAAATTCGGTTGATGACAAGCCAGATAAAACGAATCAACAACTGGAAAAACATATAGTTCCAACGGGACTTTTTTTGAAAACCCCTAACCATAACCTAGGTTTTATGTCAAGACGTCATGGCGCTATTCCAAATCAGAAGCAAATGTTTGGGGTCAATCGAAGCGTTAGAGAAATCGATCCTCAAGTCAGGTGCCATTTTGGACAACTTTTGGTCTTCAACAAAAGCTGACTGAAAAATTAATCACTATCCTGCATTTTCATTCGTGGCTTCACTCTACAATTTCTTGACTATTGTTCAGCTTCTTGTCACGCTCCATAGCCTGTGCAATTTCAAAAATGTCCTATATGTCAAGCAAGGACCAATCCTCTGATTAACATCGACATTGCCCTGAACTTGCCTTCAACAAGGCCAGGAGATCTTTATGAATCAAGTCAACATGGTCCCTCATCTCACCCCCTCACTGACTCGCTCGCATGACCTCCTTGACTGCTTTAGTACTCAATGAATGGGAGGCGAGAAATGATAGCCAGGCTTTTTTTTGTGGTGACGGCAAACGGATTTGAACGATTTTTTGGCCGCTTCGGCTACCCTTCCTCCGGTATTGAAGTCCAACACGTCAGAGAAGACATAGATTGGCCTTGTTGGGTTGTGGCGTGTGAGCAACAGTGCCGTGCAAACAGCGGCTATCAGGAGATGAGATGACCGTTCCTCCTCAGCCATCTATCCTGAATCCGTGAAGCCGAGGGAAGCTTTGCTGATGGTGGTAGTGGAGGGCTTGGCCCATTGGCAGAGGGTCTCAATTTTTGATGGTGTTATTCACAAGCTGTCGATAGCCAGTTTGTGCCTGCTGAGATAGGGTGACCTGACACTGGATTGGCCCCAGTGGCGCTTAGACGGATTGAAGTTGAGTTTTTTATCAGAGAGGATGCGGAGTCCTTCATTGACGTGTTTCTTGTGGTTGCCTTTGTTTTCGGAGTGTATGAGGATGTTGTCAAGGTATGAGATGACGTAGAAGTAGTAGAGGTGGCCAAGGTAGCATAGGAGTTCAGGATTGCAGTTTTATAACACTGTTGAGTCCGCTGTAGTCTAGGCGCATCTGAAGGCCACCATGCTTGTTTTCGCAAATACCACGAGTGCGCCCCAAGCAATTGGTGAATCTAACCTTTGTCAAGGTAATCTTATCAGCATGACCGAAGTTGGTGTACAGGAGTACGGCTGCGGCGCCAACTATCTCCAGGTCAACGTCCACCTCGTCTAGCTCATTTCAAATCTGATACTCTTCACCTGACTTATGGAGCTTGGCACCCACAGGGTCAGCGCGGTGATGAAGTGCGTCCTTGTAGTAGTTGATGTAATCCAGCTCTGGGATCTTCTTTTCTTATGCTCGTATACCTGGTCCGCTGTCCTCTTCAGCTTGTGAAACTTGATGTTGATCTCGTTCAGCCTTCCGATGATGCGAGTCTTCTTGAGCTAGTGGCCGTTAAAGTTCTTTGAGTAAAACTGCTTTAAGAAAGTGTCGAATATTGGGAAGCAGCTGTTGTTCTCCTATTCTTGCTCGCACATATGGGACCAGGTGTTTGCGCCCCCCCGAAGGAATATCTACACGAGCTGACTCTTATCCTCATTGGAGACTTGAGGTTCTTGCTTGATGAAGGTCACGCGTAGGATTTGACTGTGTCGAGCAAGTTGGCCATCCTCTCGCTTTTCTCGTAACTGGTAAATGTCAGGACCTGCTCTTGGAAAATGGCGTGGGTGGACTTGAGAGTTCCCATGGGGATTGAGGTCACCATAGGCGGTGGTGGCAATGGAGACGCACGAGGATGCATGGCCACCAGAAGCTGGGCGAACTGGGGCGGCGTCAGGGTGAGGCTAGAAGGTTGGGTGTATCCATGTCCAGAAGGACGTCAGGGAAGTGGAAGGAGTAAGTTAGGAGTGATGAGGGGGTTCTCAGGCGGGTTTGGGGCACAATGATGTGAGGACATGCCAAATGTAAAGAAGTTTACTGAAAAGGTCTTGGGACGATGGCGACCCGTGCATAGTGCTACCATGTAATAAATTGCGTACCATTCACTGGGATTTTGAATGCCTATGAGGTACTGTATCCAGGTGGAGGTGTCAAAGCCTCCTTTGCGGGGAAGAGGTAACGATGAAGAAAATTCCCTTTTGCGGCTCCGCCCCTGCATAAAGGCAGTTGCCTTCTGGTCTTGTGTAGGGCCATAGCCCACCTGCATCACAGGGACTTTTGGAGCATCGGGGGCAGATAGCTCCACTTGTGGTCGCCTGAACCCCAACGGTTGGGAGCTATGCGCTCTGTTTGGAAGATGACCAGCGAGCGTGGCTCCACCCTTACTTAAAGCCAGTTACCTGCTGGTCAGTTGTCAGGGCATAGCCTACATCCTTCATAGGGACATTCGAAGTGTCGGGTGTAGGGTGCTTGGTCCATGGTTGTTTGAACACCCACAAGCAACATCATAGAGGTGATTACCAGCATGCTGGCCTCCGGGATAACATGAAACTGGATCCAGATGAATGAGCCCACCAACACGTCCAATCCTGCCTTTGCCATACTTTTTTTTTGTTCACATTCTTTAGAACGACCCTTGTCCCGCTCTCCATCAAAAATGTCACAAGGGCCACCATCATGGCAAGATACCGATTGTGTTCTTTGGCACAAAGCAGTCCTCCCTCCAAAAGAATCTTACTTCTAAAAATTCACAAACATCATTAGGTTGTTGAGTTTCCTATCAACCCAGTCCGCTCCCACATTGAACTTTCACAAAAACCTATTGTAGGAGCAAGGATTTGAACAAAACAATTTATACTTCAAAATCTAGACCCTCCAGCAACTGCACCATCAGAAAATATCCTGTCTCCCATAAATGATGCATTTGGGCTCATCAGCTGTTGAACAAACTGCGCATTGAACCGGCCCTTTTGCACCCACATTGCTCCCACTCCTACCACATCCCCACGTTCCCAAAACTGTATCCCCTGAATTCTCAGAATCCATATCCTTCAGCCCACACAGGTTCGCAGACATCATCGCGAGTTGAGTAGCCAGCTGGTAAGGAAGCACAAGAAGCCTTGGTAGGGCGGTCAAGTCCAGCCTTTGCAGATTTTGTCTTTGCGTTGATATTGTTGGAGTTGCTGCTAATTGTGTTGTAGGTGATGGTAAAATCATCGGCCCCAAACACAAGAGATTAACGATTCCCGAGGCGCGTCCAGTGCTTCTGTTGTGTATCTGTACTCCTTTTATGTCTTCAAAGCTGACTTGAGACAAGCCACCCAACAAATCTTCCCGTCACTGAAAAGCTTGTCATTCCAAATCTATGCCCGTATTGCGCTCCAAATATGTCCTCGCTTCTTTCATCTCTATCTCGCTATTGATAAATCCATACGCTTCCCCATCAGTTGCCGCGACCACCTCAGTGATTGACCCAAAACTCGGTGACGATGCAGACTGCCTCGACCTCGACCAAACCACAGACGACGCCAATCGGCATCAAAAGTAAGGCGGGTGCCAACTGATAGATGCCGTCTCGGCGCTTCCACATATGTTGCGCCTTTTGTTGGTCAGAAACAGAATTGACTTGACCCACCAGTGGTTGTCCACTGTCCTCCCGTCTTGAGAGTTTTTTCACTTGCCGATCCTATAATGGCCCTGAAACCCGCACAAGGAATCAGATCTGTCATGCACAATGCGTTACTTAATGGTTTTGAGAATCTTGGTCCATGCCTTAACATTGGTGGGGATAAGAGTTTTTTCGTGTTTGAGGGCATGTTCCCGTAGAGTTTTCGAAGGTCCTTCTGTTAACCTCAGTTGTTCACCTTTTTAGATAGGACCTGTTGTATCCTTATGAGGTTCATCTTGTTCTTTTCATCCAGTGACAGGAGCGACATGTCTATCTAGAGTGGTGTAGACATGTTGCTGGTTGATTCTTGTCTGATAATTGAATTAAATTTTATGTAGATATGGGATGGTCTGTGTTCCTACACAACATAACTTCATGAAGACTTTGTTTTCTACAATGTTCTTGGGTCCCATGCCGGCTTGTATGCGCCTGGTGCCTTTCTTGTCCCATGTGTGCTGACTCCGCCCCAATACCTACTCTATCCCATGTGATCTTTTTCTGCCCCAATGCCTCATTTGCCCGGACAGTGGCTGCAAGGCAGCATAGTGTTCGTGATACAATTATAGCAGTGCAAGGGTTTCAGTCACATTTCATTTTTCCATTTTTGATTTTCCCATTTGTTTACTGATTTCATTCAAAGCGCTTTTTCCAAGATTGCCCCAATGGTCCCTTATTCATCGATAAACAACACACTTGTGAGATTCATCCAACATCTTCAACATCTTCAACATTCAATAGTTTGAAGCATATTTATCAATAAACAACATAACATCATTTGTCAAATTCTTTCAATATCTTCAACATCTTCAACATCTTCAAAGATTGTTATTTCATCGATGATTATTTGAATGTGGTGATGGCATTTAGTTTGCAATCATTCTGATCTATCGGGCTTGCGAGTATTGTAATGGGTACTAGCTTCCGAAAAATAGCTGAATTGTCATAATCCAGAGTCTCGCTGAGCTGTCCTCCTTGTCAAGAGGTTTCTGGAACATTTTCATTTGTTGGATTTGGATCATTATTGGTGGAGATATGAGGGTTTGAAGTTGGTGCATAGCTCTGTGGAAATGTTGAGGCTGGTGATGCCCACGTCCAGAGTTTCCGGACGCGTCTTGAGGA
>KZ993937.1:0-22718 GCA_003614705.1 Blyttiomyces helicus | reverse complement strand
GGGGGCAGAGGAATTCGCCAGAGGTAAGAAACACACTAAAAGATACGAGCCCGGACGAATCGGCACAGCTCCCGCGCTTCAGCACAGTGCCGTCGAATCTCCCACCACGTCTCAGGTGATCTCCCCCTTCTTCAAGCGCACTATGCCAGAAATGCTCCCCCGAACCCGAATCGACAATTGGCAGCGCGTTCCTCCACAACCCAGCATACCATGGCGGCAGTGACCAGCGAGTTTAGCGGGTTGAGCGACATAGTGAGGTCCGGCTTGGGCAAGAAACGAAACAGTCAAAAGGGAAATGGAGGGTGTTGTTTCTGTTTGGGCTCGCCTAGGCTCGCCTCCGGCGGCGCTTGAAGGCGCGTCTTTGTGAGTTAAGGTCAGGGGTTGGCCCGCCTTCGAGTTTTCGAATTGACGCGGTCGCGAACGAGCCGAACGCGGTCCGTTCGTTTGTCCTTCCTGCACACTTTTCTTCCAAGTAAGTTAGTTGGTTAGTTCCAAGCGGCAAGGCGAGGGATGGACCGGTGCGAGGGGTCAGATGGGCTTTAGACCTTGCGCGATGCAGGGGAAAGCCCAGACTGGGTTGAGCGGACGAGCCGAACACGGCCAGTTGCCTTGTATCTCCTCCACGCACATCTCTTGGCTTCCAAGCAAGTCGAGGAGGAGACGCCCTCCCCTTCGTTGTGCATGAGTGGTCGGAAGCTCCAATGGACCTCGGCGCTGGTCCATTCCCTCGTCTTGCCGTGATCGGAGGGGGGAGGGGGGGGATTCGCCGAGAATGATTTGCAAACAAGCAGCCCGAGAAGTCCCACCTGGCCGCCGGTTGTCCGGGCACGCCTCGCATTCACCACCAACTTCCTGCACCCACAACCGGTGATTCCGTAGCAGCATCCGATTTTCATGTCCGACGATACAAGGTCACATCCGTCGTGGTCCTCGTTGTTGCTAACGCCCGCTCCGACCTCCGGTAGTCAGTTCGAATGGAATCGCGGAACCCTGCATGGCGACGTAGATTGGGTCGGCGAGACAGGTGAGGGTCGTTCAAGAGACAGCTCCGCGGACGGCTGGGTTATCCGAAGAAGCCCGCGATTATCGACAAGGGAGAGCTGGTGATAATGAGAACTTTCCGTTGGAGCTTAAGGGAGTGGACTTTCGGGTACTCAAGAGGCAAGCCCTTTTGTGTTTTCACTTTCATAGGGAGGGGGGGGGGGGGGGGGGGGGGGGGTTGTAACCAAAAAGAGCTGACGTCTCAAGCACAACCTCTCGACCACACTTCTGATGGTAAGCGAAAGCACAACAAGGGACAGCTCTCAGGCACCCAGATTTTCCACGCGAGACGCGAGCAGACAGGGAGGTGAGCAACAAAAAGCAAAAGCTAACACAATCACCCACATCGCTTCCGATGACCGTAGAAGGCGCCTGCCTGGCTGATGGGAGCTTTACAGTGAACGTCAATTAAGACTTGCGATCACAGCAGTGCTTCTGTCTCGAGCTTCACGCGCCTAATCGTCAACAGGAAGGAGTGTCAGGCAAGAGCGTTGGCGCGGGACCTTGTAAACGCAGCGAATCATCAAGGAATGCCTCACGATGGAGCTAGCAAGGAAGTTTTCGAACGTGGTGTAAGACAGAGAGAAAAGGTTGCCGGAGTGGATGTGGGAGGGGAGGTGGGGGCGGGGTAAATGCATGGCGAATATGGTGACCATGGCCGGAGAAAACGTCAGAAAGGTTCCACGAAAGTGTTGGAAACTTTAAGCAAGACCCTCGAAAAGCTTTTTCCTCATCCATCGACTTGTGCCGCCTTGCGGCTTATTGAGATCGCTGCCTTCACCCCCCTTTTAGCGAAAAGAACCGGTGAGGCCAAAAACGATGACCCCTCATCGCTTCCTGTGGACGCGGAAGAGGCCCGAGAACGTGGTGAAATCGGTCCAAACATCCCCCCCCCCCCCCCCCCCCCCCCCCCCCCCCCCCCCACCAGCTGACGGGGACGCCATCCCAAGGCCACCTTTCTCGTGCCACACCTTAGGGGCAAGGGGTAGAAGCCCGCATTGGAATCTTGGTTGGAACAACGATTCGGATTTCGAACCCTGGCTGCACGGCGGTCGACGGTCCAGCTTCGGTCAAATCTATGATGCATGTCATAATTGTAACAATCTGTGCTGTCTGTCCTTTTTCCTCAACTATCCGGGCCGCTCTTTGCCCTTCGCCTCGTTTGGCTGCCGTCTTCTTCTCATGATGCTCCTCCTCCACCTTCGTAATGTTTTTCCTGTCTTCAAATGCCTCTCTTGCTGCGGATGTGGGGCTGTCGACCCCGCAGCATTGCAAACGATTCGGCAGTGTTGGTCAACTCCGTTTGACTTTCTTCCTGGAAACTAAGTCACTTTTCCAGGCGCCTCGCGAACAGGAATCGCCATCCTGAGGAAGAGTCGGCCCCTCCTCGAAAGTGCACCTGCCTGATCACATGAAGGACCGGCACAATGCCCTCGGTGGAGCATCATATATAAAAAGCAGAATATCTTCGTTCAAGGAGTCCACCTCCATAAATAACCCCCCCCCCCAGTATCAAGCGTCCAGGTTGCGAACGTCCCTCTTCTTATCGAGCGGCGAATCCGGATCGCCGTCAGCCGAGGAGAAGGTGAAGCGAGCGGTCTTAGTGGGGCGAATTTCCGATGGGGAAAGCTCCGATGGGAGGCGCTTCGCGCTCTTAGACGACACCGGTTCGCCTTTGCTCCCGAGGTCGGAGTCGACGTCATCTTCTGCATGGGTAATAAATCAAGTATCAGTACTAATCCCCTTCGACCAGTGGACTGAGACCACGACGCGGGGACCACAACGTATAACTTACTATCGTCGTCCGCGTCATCGACAACTTTCGCTTTTGAGAGTTCGCGAGGAGCCTCTTTCCTCCAAAACAGATCGGGAAAGAACCCTGCCGCTGTGGTGGAGCAGGGAGGGAGGGGTCAAATTAGCAGAGGACGGGAAGAGCAGATTAGCGAGACGAAAAAGGTCATTGAAACAGTCCGTGGCCAGATAATCAGGAGTGATGGGGAGAGTGGATCGACGTTTCTTTGGTGTCAGGTGTGATGAGACCTTTGGGGAGAGATTGGGGCGACAGAAGACCCCAGAGGAGAGATCCAGATGTACCCAGTAGAACCAAAAAAAAGCACAAGGACGAGCTTCGAGTCATCTCGAATTGATCAGCACATAAGCAAAATACTGCTGTTTGTGCCAGGCGAAATTCCGCATGACGTGCTTTTTGAAGGGAGGGGGGCTGAAGCAACCTCCTGGACAGATGCCGAATAGAGATCGGAGAGCCCCTGAAAGGATTGAGCGTGAGATTCTGATCTATGGTGTAGAATGGATGGCCAGCGTGGGATAATACATGTGCTCAGAGTCTTTCCATGCTGGATTCATCGATGGTGGGTAATGTGTCTCAATCCAGTGAATCCCGCCTCAACAGTGAGGTGTCTTCTGAGGGGGTAAAGAGGGGTATTGAACATTAAGATAATGAAAGATCAGACCATTTATCATGTACTGATACAGTTGTGCTGGTTGCAAATCGGCGGGCATAGTGCTTTCCGCACTGAAATGCCTTGTGAGTGTCTTTAATCTCGATGAAGCAAACAGGAAGAGTCAGAGGTTCATCATGAAAAAAAACGGCTGGCCGAAATGGAATGCCAGTTGATTGTTCGATTGATCGGAGCATCGACCCTGGCGAACTAGTTTGGTGAGTGGCGGTGTGTTCTTATTTGTGGAAGCAAACTTGGCAATAGAACCCCGATACAGATCATCAGATGCAAGCAAAAAAAGTGCAGGAGACCCAGAGTACAAATTGTTTTGAATGTCAGATCAGCGAGATACTGGTACTGGCCAAGGCATAGTGTTTTTCAGCTGCACCAGGTGGGTGCACCTGACGGTTGGATGGATTAAGCGCAAGATTGGATGGTGGAAGGCGTAGAAGGGTGCAGCATGGGGCCCGCGTGAGCGCTTCGACTCTTTCCCTCATGAATTCATGGATCATGCTCAGGAGTGCCTGGATCCAATGCATCCCGTTCAACCTCCTTGACCTAACAATTGGGCTGTCCTCAAGGGCAAAAAAGGGAGATTTCACATATCGGAATTGTGAAGAGCTGACCATTGATCCTGTTCAGACACAGTTTGGTTGGTTTCAGAGAGGTGGAGTTGATCCCCATGCTGTTAAAGCAAATGTGGTGGACCAAGACCGATCCGATTGCACCCCCGGGCGATCGAAAAAAGAATGATGGCAAGGGCAAAGGAAGAACACCATTTCACCAATATGTTGTCCTCTTCTGTCCAAGACTGGTGGCCGGGCTGATTGTTTAGTGTTAAGTTCTGGAGAAACGAAGAGACTTTGTCGCGGTGGAAATTCAAGCCTGGTTAAGATGCGCCCCGGACCAAAAAAAGTACATGAATCTCATTGTTCAAGGTAGTCACCAGGCATTGAATATCTAGTGCTGTCTTACGCTTGCCAGCGAGAGTGTGTGTTTTTCGGCTGCACCAGGGGGGGTGCACCAGACGCTTCGACGAATTGGGCGCGAGGTGGGGTTGGGGAAGTTGTAGAAGGGCAGGCTGGCGTCGGTGGACAACAAACTTCGACTCTTTCCCTCATGAATTCCTGGCTCACCCTCTCGAGACAGTGCCTGGATTCCAACACATCCCAACCGACCTCCTAGTCCTTACAATTGGGCTATGCTTGAGGGGAAACAAAGGGGGATTTTTATGTTGTGTAGGGCGGACCATTGATCATATTCTGACACAGTTTGGTTGGCTGTGATTCGGCACGCAGAGAGGTGAAGGTGATCCCCACGCTGTTAAAACATGCGTCTTATAGTGGCAACAGTTTGGAAGGGTCAGAGGTTGCGGGCAAAACATTGTCAATCCAGAGACGAGCATCGACCGCGGCGAACGTTTGCTTGGGGTTGTTTGTTCGCAAGCACGAAGAGACCCCTTCTGCGGTGGGCTAAGACCGATCCAGATACAAAATAAAAACCAAAGAAATACAGTAGCAGGGAGGGTGATCTCGGGATCGAATAGTAGATTGTCAAAATGGTTGCCCTGTCCAATACTTGTGGGCAGATGGTGTATTAGGTGGTACAAAGGATCCAGGAGAGTGCAATGAGCATCAGACGCTTTGACGAACGGGGGGCGAGCTTCGGAGCAGGAAGGCGTAGAGGGGAGCAGCATTGACACTTGTTGGGGGTGAGGAGTAGTGAGGCAAAAAATCATCAGGTAAAAAACAACAGAGATCGAAAGGCAACTAACTATACACGAAGTGATCGGAAGGAGCATCGACCGTGGTGAACTGTGGGCTTATTTTTGTTCTCAAGCATCGGAGAGACTTGTTTACGATTGCCAATGTGGCGATAGGAGACCGATTTAGATGCACCCCGGCCCAAAAAAAGAGGAGTAAGAATTCCAGTGGTCAGCGGACATAGGAAATGAACATCAGATTGGCGAAACGCTGGTCCTGTCCAAGGCTGGCAAGCCCAAGTATTATTTAGCTGTACCCGTCCCACGCTTGCCAGCGAGAGATACGCTTGCCAGAGAGAGTGTGTGATTTTCAGCTGCACCAGGGGGGTGGACCAGACGCTTCGACGAATTGGGCGCTAGGTTGGCTTGTCGAAGTTGTATAAGGGCAGGCCGGCGTCCGGGTGGACAACTAGCTTCGACTCTTTCCCTCATGAATTCCTGGCTCACCCTCACGAGACATTCCCATGCAACCCATCCGAACTCCTAGTCCTTACCATTGGGCTGTGCTTGAGGGCGAAAAAGGTGATTCTTCATGTGGTATAAACGTGGAGAGCAGACCATTGATCATGTTCTGACAGTTTGGTTGGTTGTGATTCGGCGAGCAGAGAGGTGAAGTTGTAGG
Organism: Blyttiomyces helicus; assembly: GCA_003614705.1. Classification (NCBI taxonomy): domain Eukaryota; kingdom Fungi; phylum Chytridiomycota; class Chytridiomycetes; genus Blyttiomyces; species Blyttiomyces helicus. The sequence continues at coordinate 16,834 of KZ993937.1, read as the reverse complement.
GGCAACAGTTTGGGAGGGTCAGAGGTTGCGGGCAAAACATTGGTAATCCAGCACAAAGCGTCGACAATGACGAGTATCGACCGCGGCGAACGTTTGCTTGCGGTTGTTTGTTCGCAAGGGACGAAGAGACCCCTTGTGTGGCAGCGACTGTGGTGGGATAAGACGGATCCAGATGCAAAAAAAACAGTGCTAGGGAGGGCGATCTCGGGATTGAATAGTAGATTGGCAAAATGGTTGCTCTGTCCAATACTGGGGGGGCGGCTAATGTTTTCAGGCGGCATAGGGGGTCCAGGAGAGTGCAAGGAGCATCCGACGCTTTGACGAACTGGGGGCGAGCTTCGGAAGAGGAAGGCGTAGAAGGGGACAGCATGGGCACTTGAGGGGGGTGAGGAGTAGTGAGGCAAAGAATCATCAGGCAAAAAAAACAGAGATCGAAAGGCAGTAGTACACCAAGTGATCGGAGCATCGACTGTGGTGAACTGTGGGGTTATTTTTGTTCTCTCAAGCATCGAAGAGACTTATATGCGTTTGCCAATCTGGTAATAGCAGACCAATTTATTTAGATGCACAGCGGCGAACAAAAAAAGGAGTAAGAAACCCGCAGGGCTGCGGACATGGGAATTGAACATCGAATTGGCGAGATGCTGGCAGGCCCAAGGCTGGCAAGTGCAAGATAGTTTTTAGTTGTACCAGGTGGGTGCACCAGACTCTTCGACGAATTGGGCGCGAGGTTGGATGGTGGAAAGGGCAGAAGGGAGCAGCATGAGGCTGGTGTGCCGGGTGGACTATGCGCTTCGAATCTCTCCCTCACGAGTTCATGGGTGATGCTCACGAGTGACTGGATTCAAGTTGCCCTATTCAAATGCCAAAATATCCGGCTGTCTGAGAGGGGAAAAAGACATTCAGGTCACGTTCTAGGAACATGAATGGCAGACCATTAATCATGTTCTGGGACAGTTTGGTTGCGAGTCGGCGACGAGTTGATCTCCATGCTGTTCAAACATCGAATAAAGACTGAAGACTGATTTAGACCCACCCCGGCCAACCCAAAAAGCGTACAGCATTGAACATTAGATTGGCGAGATACTAGTGCAGTGCAAGGCTGGCAAGCGCCAGAGTGTTCTTTAGCTGTGCCAGGTGGGTGCACCCGACTCTCTGATGGATTGGGCGCAAGCTCGGATGGTGGAAGGCGTAGAACGATGGGGCCGGCGTGGGTGGACTGCGCGCTTCAACTCTTCCCTCATGGATTCATGGGTCATGCTCGCCAGTGCCTGGATCCTCATGCAATACCCCCCGTTCAAACTCCACTCCTGACCGTTGGGCTATCCTTGAGGGCAAAAAAAGGAGGGATTCTTGCGTGATGAGAGCAGAACATTGATCATGCACTGACACAGATTGGTTGGATGCAAACCGGCGAGCAGAGGGGCGGAGTTGATCCACACGCTGTTAAAAAACATCATCGTTGCGGTTTGTAAGGGCAACCGTTTGGAAGGGTCAGAGTTTGCGGGAAAACATCGGATATGCACCCTAGGAGCGTCGATCAATGCGACGAGCGTCGATCGCGGCGAACGATGCATGGGGTTATTTTGTTCTCGAGGCACGAAGAGACCCATTCTGTGGCATCGAATGTGGCGGGATAAGACCGATGGAGAGGCACCCTCGGCGAACAAAAAAAAACACAAATGGAAATGCATATCTGTATGGAAAAGCAGGATCCGTCCAAGACAAGACTTCGGGTTGTGATCAGAGTCAGACCAAGGAGGGATGAAAGAAAAGAATCATTCAGGCGACGTTCGACTCGGAGGCAGAAACGCGCGCAACCGACCTTGCTCAGCGCGCGCCTCTTCTTCCCTGCCTTCCCCTCAACGCCCTCCTTCTCCACATTCTCCCTCCTTCCCCTCCTTCCCCTCAACGCCCGGAACACCCTCCTTCTCCATGGCAGCTCCATAGGCGATGAAATTCGCTATCGGGCACGACTCGGATATCCCTACAGATCTCAAGAAAGGGAGATTATCCAGCAGCATCCTATACGCGAGGAGGACCTCCGTCTTCGTGCGTTCGGACGCGTGCCCTGCCGCATCTTCTCGACCTCTGACGCCCTCCCCTGGCGGAGCAGCCTCCATCACAACGTCCACTGCCCTTTCTCCGACCAACATCGTCCCGTCCTGTTTGACCAGCCCGGTGTCAGCTTCCCCCCACTGACCCGGGTCGTGCTCGAGCCAGTCCGCGCCTTCCTTAATCGTACCTGCGAGCCCCTCAGGGTCATCCAGGTCAAGCGCCGTAGCCTCAGACACGACATCAGTCTCGCAGGGTTCGAGGATCGGGACGGCGAGTTCCGTTGAATTTTCGCCGGTTTCGGGTGGTTCTGCAGCGGCAAGCGGCGGGGTGAGCGACGAGGTGGGGAGGCCAGGCAAGGAGGCGGAGGAGGGAAGCGAGGAGGAGGAGGAGGGAGAGAGCGAGGTGGAGTTGGGGGAAAGCAACGATGCAGGGGACGGAAGCGACCAGCCAGCAGAGGACGCATCGTGCACAGCGAGTCGTGCTGCTTGCAGGTGCTTGTAGTATCCTGGGACCATGCTTGTAAAACTTAGGGGGGGAGAGACAGATTAGAAGAGTTTGGAAGTCAGTGAGAGAGACGCGCTATCAGCGAGCGAGCAGATTCGGAGAGCTGCACGTTACTTACCTCGGGCAATTACATTTGACCTCAGTAAGAGGCAAAACAACACATTCGTACTGCTTGCCCCCCTCCGTCGCTGATGGGACCAACACGACGAGCTTCGAAGAAGAAGGATCAAGCGGGAGTGGGACAGCTCGACCAGGCGTTGGGCTGCTGCATCCTGAACCAGGTCCGCGAGGAAGACGAGGAGGCCCCGAGCGGGTACTCAATCTGAAGCAGGTGAAGGCGCTTGCCCAGGACCGCGCCGCGCCCGTAGCTCTACGGTCTCGCGTTCGAGAGCTCGTCGAGCAAGGATTCTGGGGAGGATCACGCGGATGCAGTATGCGACGAAAACATCAACGCGGATGCGTCGGCCGTTGAGCTTCACAGCAGCAAGCCCATAAGTTTGGAAGGTGGAGTTGAAGCCTTCCGTGTGATTGTTGGTGTTGGGAAGGACGCGGCAGGGGACATTCGCTGCATGAGATGCTTGCTCTCGAAACTGGGCCAACCACATCAACAGAACATTAAGGCGAAGCCAGTGCTTGAAGAGGTACGGCATGAAGTTCACGCCCCCTTCAACGACTCGGAGTACGGGGGGGTTGGTGCGATGCCACATGTAGAGGTTTTCATAACCTGAAGAAGTGGTGGGGAATGTTTGAGTTAAGAAAGAGATCTTGTTTGGTTGGAAGACGCCAACATGACACAACTCTGAAGTATACCTCGAGGTCTGCCTTCAGCTTTGTTGCCATCGGAACAAGATCAGCCTTGGGAGGAGATTTGCTTAATTCTATGAAGTAGAGTTAAAAAAAATGGACTCTGTTCCTCCCGAAGTTTAAAAGAGAGTTTGCCAGCGTCCCCCCCATTTGATAGCATCCACAATACCTTTGCAAAACTCTGCGGATGTCACCAGCAATTAGTTGACGAGTGCTGACGACATCTGGAGGCCCACCGCGTCCGAGTTCTTTGATTAGCTGATTCTTCCAGGACTGGGAGACATGGAACATGCAGAGGAGTCCGATGATTGCGGGCCAGACCGCCTTGAGGGCATTTATCTCCTTTAAGTAAGTGGCGGTCATGCAGATCTGCAGTAAAACGGTAACGTAAATGTAAGGAACAATCAGGCTGAGACGAGATTCATCTGATTGAGGTTGGTTCTGTCACCTTTGGCATGAAGGTCGCCCCATCCTTCTTTCCCAACACAGCCCTCCATTTTTACAAAAATTGCTCGAGAATCTTGGAGTCGTAGCCAGAGGAGGTCCGGCTGTTGCCAAGTGGGGCAGAGAACAGGAAGAGGGCCACAGGCACCCCGTGATTGTTTTCGCCGATTACGAGCATGACAAAGAGTAGGATCTTATGGAGGTAAACACTGAATGTGCCGTCCATAAGGATGACCTCGCCGTGGGCATATTGCCAGGCCGCAGCAAGCATGGCGGGGGAGCTAATGCCAAGCTCGAAAATGTCACTCTTGCTAGTGTTTGGCTGATAGTGAAACACGGCCTCGCGGAGGTCGTCGTTTTTATCGTCCTATTTCATTATAATTGCAAGGAGAGGTATCAGCTGGGGATACACATCGCCCCTACCATTGGACTATATCTTACCAGCAATGGCGTCTGGAACTTGTGAATATTTTGCTCTGCCAAGAGATCAGGACTGATGGATAGTAGCTCTGCCCGTAGGTCCCGCCGGAACGAAGCGATATATTCTTTTGATAGCCAGAAGCGAACATTGCCAATATGCCGGGGAAGGTCTGGATGGGTCTGGTGGAAAGTATCAGTAGCCTTTCAACTCACAATCGCACTTTCCCCCTCCCAACCCCTGCAAATTTTCGCCTTAAATATACCATCGGATACTGCACATTGTTTTTGTTTCCTAGAATCCGGCTAGCAGGAATTCCGACGCGAATCTTTTGTTTGGCCGTCTCAGCAATAGTCAGATGAGGGAGAGTCGGGGCACCGCGAAACGGGAGTTCGTTGCAGCCCTGTGAGTGCTCAAGGACTCCCTGAATGGCAAGGAACGGCCCGCATGCTTCGAGATCCTCTTGCCCCTCCTCGTTAAGGACGACCTCGAAAGTCACATGGACGTGCGCAAGGCAGCCGCTAAAGGCATGGGTGAACCTGCTCTGAGCTTTTCCCAGTGGCTTCTGGTCGCTACCGCCGGATCCGTTGCAGACCGGCGCTGGAAAAAACGGTGACGCCTGTCTCCTTGCTTGTAAGAGCCGGCTGTCCTCCAGCGAGGAGTTCCCAGGGCGTCCTGAGGCGGAGGCCAGCACGGCCAAAGCCCGTGGGGCGCAAGGACTTGGCGGTCGTTGTGATCGCGAAGGGATTGAGGGAGTTTGGAGTGGAAAGTGATTTTGGAAGGGTATGAATTATTCGGGAAGAGTTGGTGAAGGGATGCGAGTTGGTGTTTGTTGAAATCTTGCACTCGTCCATGTAGGAATGCACCGGGAGCAGGGGGACAAGAGGCTTCATTCTCGTTGAAGCCCGACTGCCCGACTCCGCCGCCAAGCCGGCGCCCAGTCGCGATACGGATCCGCGGTAAGCGAAAACTTTCTAGCCGCGGTCCTGGTCAAAATGCGATGGTGCTCCACCAGTCCCTCTGCGACTCGCCACCTGTCAGCGTCCATTGGTCCAGCCTCAACAGGAACAGACCGCCATCGGTCCCATCTTCCCCCGCGGAAGCCCGAAATACTCCTCAAAATGGATCCCTTGAAACAGCAACTTTTCGAGCTCCAGAAGAGGGAGGACAACAAACTCTGCTTCGACTGTGGTATGTGTGCTCTCCTATTTCTCCCAAGAAAAGTGAAATCACCCTCCCGCGCCTGACTACTCCCCCCCATCCACCCCCCCTCCCCGCAGGCGCCCACCACCCACAATGGGCAAGCGTAACCCACGGCATCTTCTTCTGCCTCGAGTGCTCTGGCGTACACAGGAGTCTGGTGCGTGATGACTCCTTCACGAGGGGGGGCGAAAGCCCCGTTTCTCCATTTGCTCACCTTTTCTTTTTTGAATGCAGGGCGTCCACCTCACATTCGTGCGCTCAGTCACAATGGATAAGTGGTCCGAGGACCAGGTCAAGCGGATGCAGTTGGGCGGGATGGTGCGATGCCACATGTAGAGGTTTTCATAACCTGAAGAAGTGGTGGGGAATGTTTGAGTTAAGAAAGAGATCTTGTTTGGTTGGAAGACGCCAACATGACACAACTCTGAAGTATACCTCGAGGTCTGCCTTCAGCTTTGTTGCCATCGGAACAAGATCAGCCTTGGGAGGAGATTTGCTTAATTCTATGAAGTAGAGTTAAAAAAAATGGACTCTGTTCCTCCCGAAGTTTAAAAGAGAGTTTGCCAGCGTCCCCCCCATTTGATAGCATCCACAATACCTTTGCAAAACTCTGCGGATGTCACCAGCAATTAGTTGACGAGTGCTGACGACATCTGGAGGCCCACCGCGTCCGAGTTCTTTGATTAGCTGATTCTTCCAGGACTGGGAGACATGGAACATGCAGAGGAGTCCGATGATTGCGGGCCAGACCGCCTTGAGGGCATTTATCTCCTTTAAGTAAGTGGCGGTCATGCAGATCTGCAGTAAAACGGTAACGTAAATGTAAGGAACAATCAGGCTGAGACGAGATTCATCTGATTGAGGTTGGTTCTGTCACCTTTGGCATGAAGGTCGCCCCATCCTTCTTTCCCAACACAGCCCTCCATTTTTACAAAAATTGCTCGAGAATCTTGGAGTCGTAGCCAGAGGAGGTCCGGCTGTTGCCAAGTGGGGCAGAGAACAGGAAGAGGGCCACAGGCACCCCGTGATTGTTTTCGCCGATTACGAGCATGACAAAGAGTAGGATCTTATGGAGGTAAACACTGAATGTGCCGTCCATAAGGATGACCTCGCCGTGGGCATATTGCCAGGCCGCAGCAAGCATGGCGGGGGAGCTAATGCCAAGCTCGAAAATGTCACTCTTGCTAGTGTTTGGCTGATAGTGAAACACGGCCTCGCGGAGGTCGTCGTTTTTATCGTCCTATTTCATTATAATTGCAAGGAGAGGTATCAGCTGGGGATACACATCGCCCCTACCATTGGACTATATCTTACCAGCAATGGCGTCTGGAACTTGTGAATATTTTGCTCTGCCAAGAGATCAGGACTGATGGATAGTAGCTCTGCCCGTAGGTCCCGCCGGAACGAAGCGATATATTCTTTTGATAGCCAGAAGCGAACATTGCCAATATGCCGGGGAAGGTCTGGATGGGTCTGGTGGAAAGTATCAGTAGCCTTTCAACTCACAATCGCACTTTCCCCCTCCCAACCCCTGCAAATTTTCGCCTTAAATATACCATCGGATACTGCACATTGTTTTTGTTTCCTAGAATCCGGCTAGCAGGAATTCCGACGCGAATCTTTTGTTTGGCCCTCACCAATCCCTCTCAAATGCCGCGAAAATCCCCATTGAAAGCTCATCCATCGATCCTTCGGCTTTCAGTTGATCCTCGCTTGGGAAACAAAACATGTGCGTGTTCTAGGCACATTCGAGGACTCGGACGGAGGAGACGGGAATGGAAGAGCAGGTGGGACGGTCGAGGGAAAGGGCGAAGGAGGGAGGCGCTGCCAGAGAGTGGACCGATTTATGAGGACGAGGGCGGAGGACGCGGTCGCTGGCATCAGGAGGCGGTGGGGCGATAGGCAGGTTCCGTAGATGAGGGCGGGAAGTGTCGGAGGCCGGAGCGGCTAGCGGAAACACTCGAAGGGCGGGTGGCGCATGGAGAGCCGCGGTGAGGCGCAGGCGCTGGGTTCCCGTGAGGGATGATGATGCAGACACGTCCTCCTCTCCAAGCAACCTGCTTCCTCGCCCTCTTTATCAGCACTCGATCCGCTGCCAGCATCACTCGATCCCCCCGTGAAACACATGACAGCCCCTAAAACCACGGCGGTGACCTAGGTCGCGATGGACGCGCAGCAGACCCCGCCACCAAGGAATCGAACGACCGCGTCGTCCCATAGATCCTCCAGCTTCCCGTATGCTTCGACCTCGGCAGCGATAAGCTGAGGTCCGTTGGGCGTCTTCCATAGGTCGCATCGCTTTAGCGCTGCCGGCTCACCCAAGAACGTCCCACGGCAGCATGGGCCAAACGAACCAGATCCAATCCGGGAAGCCCTATCAACTACCACCGCAGACGCAGGCAGCTGCTTGAGCCCCGCAGCCGACGAATAGCCCTCATCGTCCGGCTCATCCACGGCGTCCATGTCTTGCGCACCCCCCTGGCCACCGGATCGTCCTTCCAGCGGACCTTTGCTCCGGGTATGCGGGCCAGAGGAGGAAGGTCGTGGGTCGCGCGAGGAAGGGCCTCCGGAGCCCTTTCCGCCGCCTGGTACGGACACATCGGGAGCGGAAGCGGGATCGGGGTCGGGGAAGAGGGGTTGGCGATCGACCAGGGTCAGTGCGAATGCGAGGGCGCGGCGCCAAGTGGGTTTCGTCCCCCCCTTGGTCGCGACGAAGATCGGATCCGAAATTTGGAGGTGGTTTCCGCGGGACCTTCGGAGGCACCACGTTCGGTGGTAGGTAGAGATGGCGCCATACGTTAGATCAAGCTCGCGGAGATACACGAACGCCTGGTGGACGATTTTACGGACTTGGGATCGGACCGTTTTCGTAACGCTTGCACCGACTACCGCACTGCGACCATGGTAGGAATAGCACAGGGAGTCATGTTCGGGGACTTCGCCGAGTATGATGCGTCTTTTGAGCTCGATGGCGAGGAGAGGGTGATTGGTCACGGTGCCGTCGTGGTGGACCGTCTCGCGGAAGAAGATCGCGTCTGGCCTAACATTAGAGCCCCAAATTGCGACGTCATGGTATACGTCGTCCTGCACCAGCCCTTCGGGAGTGACCTGGCCGGGGGGCGGGTAAGGGCTGCAGAGGTGGACGACCTGCGCGTACACGTCGAGGAGAATCTGGCTCATAGAGTTTTCGTTTTGTGCTCGTCTGAAGTTGTTCCACGGTCTGGTTGCAAATAGGCCAGCTGTCAGCATAAACTGTAGCACCAGACAGACGAAGGACAACAGGACCAAGAGCACATTTCCTCAAAAGTACTCACGGCATTCGGGTCCTCGTCGTATCAGGCCTGCATCCACTCCAGCGCCGCCGGCTCGAATTCCGCCCAGTGGGTGATGGAGGTGGGCCGGCAGTTTTTGCAGGTCGCGATAGTGGAGAGACCAACGTCGTATTGCTTGCTGGTTTGGAAGGGCAGGGTTGGTTCGTCGAAGAACTTCGCCGGCTCGACAGCGACCAGGTAAGCGCCGCCGAACGCAAGGACGGGGATGTCGTCGGGGGCCGCAATTATGGACGTTCGCTGTGTGGTTCGGAGAGCTCGAGTTAGGGGCCCGGGGCAGAGTTCCGCAAGCAGCTCGACGTCTTTCACCGGTGTTCCCCGTCAACCAACAGGACTCCTGGACAAAACATGCCGGTGCCAGAAATAACACTTCGCAATGGAGACTGGGGTCGGAGTCCCGCGTCCCGGACCGAGTTGAACCAATTCTCAGGAGGCCGTCGACTCCTGACCGTTTCATGTTGCGCAATCTGCCCACCTCCCGCGATTGGCCGCCTTGTTTCCAGACCTGACCGGCAAATTTGCTCTGTTTCACTTTCGGCGCACTGTTTCACTTTCACTTTCGTCATTCTTCCGTCCTGGTTTTTGGGTTCCTGGTTCCTGGTTCCTGAGGAGCAACGAAGCAAGGCGAGCGAAGGAATTAAAACGAGACGTCGCAAACGTCATCCGAGTCCGACGGACAGACCCTGGGCGGCGGCAACGATCACCGCGTGTCTTCAAACCAAGTGGCAATAGGACTGCCATCTGTCCATCTGGGCCATCTACAGCTGCGAGTTCCTCCTCCCGCTGGCTTTTGGAGCAGTAGACCAGACAGGGGAGGCAGCAGCAAGCGCGGAGGAAGAAGATGGAGAGGATGAAGAAGACTGGGCCGAGGTTTGAGGCTGCAAAGGGGGACGGTCGGAGGAGGGTGGTGGTGTTGGCGGGGGAGCGCGATTCGTCTGCAACTGGAGGGGTGGTGTTGACCTCAGGTTGGAGGCGTTTGACGAAGGCTGACGGTTGTGTAGAGCAAAACGCTGACAGTCACGAACGCGACAATCTGCAGCGTCACGATAGTCTTCAGCTCGGACCGCTGCGTGTCGGCGAGGTACACGCCGCGATGAAGGGTTTCGAGTGCAACGATGATCGTCGAGAGCTGCCATACAGCCCAGAGCCTGACCAGGAGGAAGATGACGGCCCATCGGGCTGACGCGAGGGGGCTGCCGAGCTTAGCGGCAAGGAGGATCGCTTGCGCGAGGCGGAGGACAAGGACCGTGTAGTATTCGAGGATGATAAAGAGTTTTGGGCCGATTGGGATCGGGGGCAGCGATAGGATCGTCGTATTGGGCGACTCCTCCTCGGCTGTTGCGGTTGCGGTTGCGGACGAAAACGACGATCGTGGGGGCTGCGGAGTGCCACCCTTGTTCTCACCAACAGCCGAGGACGCAGACGATATCCCGCGCAATGATGCAGCGCTCGCATACAGTTTTTTTGGGCTACCTTCGCCCAGCGCTCGCAAGCCCTCGCCCTTCCGTCAACACACTCCGCTCCCTTTGGCGATCTGCTCGAAGTGGGCCAAAATACTTGTTTGATTGGTTCTCGAGACGAGACGAGGCGTCCTACGGCTGTTTCGTGTTGCATGCAAGGACCCTTCGTTGGCGGGCGGGGAACTCTCTCAGTCAAAAGTCTGCAGAACGCTTAACCGCTCGCCTCTCGCTCTTTTCCCCTTTGCAACTCTCCCTCGATGCCGCTGTTCGCCATCTCCACCCCAGACTCGCCCGAGGCTAACGTGTCCCAATTCTACTGCCCAAAAGCTCCGCCCCTCTACATCCGAGCTGCCAAGCGAAGCGATGTCTCGCGCCCGCAACACCAACAGCGGTTCAGTAAGCGGCAGGAGGAGTGTGATGCCCTCCTCCCACGACAGCTCCTCGTCTGGCCCCGCTGCCACGTCCACTGGCGTGGCCGCCGAGGAACTGGCAGGCGCCCTGGACCCGAAACAGGAACTACTCAGGGTCGGTACCATGCAAAGGAAGCTCCGTGAGGCGGTGCTTCGCAGGGATCAGGTGTGCGTTGTTACAGGCTGTTTCGACCTCTCCAGGCTTCAGACAACACATGTGCTCACCCCGGAGTACATCCGTTTCTGGGTATGTTGGAGTCTTTAAGCAGCGTGGTGTTAGAATAGTTCATAGTTAGCGGCGGTCGAGCCGCAGCTAATTATCTCATCCGCAGAGCAAGAGTTTCCAAAACCGTCTTCAATTCTCGGGGGAGCCGAACAGGCTTGGAAGAGGGTGGTCGTATGACGTCTCTGCGGCGTGCATGCCGCTTACGATTCGTTCGAGTTTTCTATACACCAACAAGCAGACGACGCGGTTAGTTTTCTCAATCCTCTTCCCCCTTTCCGTGGTCCCTTCACCCATGCTCCCTCTTTGAAGCTCGCACCTGATTACTTCTGTTCGGTCTCAGCCCCGAATCTTCATCTTCCACAATCAAGAACTCGACGGCGTTCGGCATGGGGAACCCATCTCTCTCCCTCGCACCCCTCCGATTACCGGCTCAAACTACCTGTCCACCATCTTCCCTCCCGCCCCGATATTGAACGAGCACTTCCGGCAAGCCTTCCTCCGAAAAGCCAGAGGTGCTGCCGAAGCTCTACCGGACGAGCATTCCGATGAGGAGGAGGAGGAGGTCGGCGGCCTTGGGCTGTCCGTTGCGGAGGCCCGCGAAGCTGTTCTGGAGCTGGGGAGGAAGGTGGTGGAGAGGAAAGGCTTCGTCGGAACGCCGCTCGAAGTTCACAATGCGATAGTGGAAAGGGGGGCTGAGGCGCTTATTGCTGCTCAGGCGGAGGGGTTTTGATTAGCATTTAGTGTTTGTACATCGGAGAGGGATACTGAAAAGAAAAGCAAAGCATTGTTTTGGCTGCTCTTTCCCCTCTCCCCCCAAAGTGTTTCGCGGCCCGTTTCTCGCACGGGGGAGAGTCACGCCAGTTTTCCGGACGATCGAGTCGACTGCACTTCTTAAAGTTTTGGTTCGGAAGAGGTTGGAGGCTGTGGCGGAGTTCGCTTCTTGCAACATGAAAAACACCCCCACTTAGTGCGAACGCGACCTGCGGTTGGCTCGAGCAGATATCGCGAGACGGTGTGGCAGGGTGTGGCGGGAAGAGCTGTTTTTTTTTCTCCGCTGCCCCCACCTCCCCCCCATCAACCCCCACCCCTCAACCCCACCAACCCCTTCTCCCCCCATCAAACAGAGCGCAAACCATCAGAGGGCGACATAATAGATTTCAGTTCTATAAATGCAGTCAACAGGGGGCTCAGAAACGGAGAGCATCAAACCGGCAATAAACAATCAGGGGATGTAAAGCTACGTCAGTTCGTCGTGTGTGCGTGTATGTGTTTGCGTATGCGTTGTATGCGGTAGGGGGGAAGCAGAATCACGAGGAAGAATAGTTCGTTCACAAAGAAAACGACACCGCCCGCGGCCTCTCCCCCTCCCCCGCCAGCGCCGCCGTTTGCGGATGCACCACCACCACCGGCGCCTCCCCCACCACGGGCGTAGGCGGCACAACCGTAATCTCAATCTCCTCATTCTGCATCCCCGTGTTTCTCTTCTGCCTCGCGCCCCCCCTCCTGGGAAAAGTCCAACTCGCGAATCCCGCCACCCGCGGGCTGGGCTCGACCCCCACCATCTCGGGCCCCGCGGAAGTCTCAAACGTGATACGTCTGCTTGGGTCCGCGACGCGCGGCAGCGGGCCGTCTTCAGCAGCGAGCTCCTCCTCCATTTGGTTTTTGGAGCAGTAGACTAGACAGGGGAGGCAGCAGCAGGCGCAGAGGAAGACGAGGGAGAGGATGAAGAAGACTGGGCCGAGGATTGTGGCTACGGAGGGGGATGGGTGAGTGAGGGTACTGTTGGTGGTGATGGTGGTGTTGGCATTCGAGAGGGATGCGTCTGTGACCGTGAGGGCGGCGTTGTCCTCGGCCTGGAGCCGTTTAACAAGCAGCCCGACGGTCGTGTAGAGCAGCACGCTGACGATCACGAACGCGACGATCTGAAGCGTCACGATGGTTGTGAGCTCGGACCGCTGCGTATCGGCGAGGTGGGCGCCGCGGCGTAGGGTACGGCAGGCGACGATGATCGTCGCGAGCTGCCAGATTGCCCAGAGCCAGGTTGGGAGGAAGATAACGGCCCATGGGGCTGACGCGAGGGGGCCGTCGAGCTTTGCGGCGAGGAGGATCGCTTGTGCGAGGCGGAGGAATAGGAACGTGTAGGATTCGAGGATGATATAGATTTTTTGGCCGATTGGGATCGGGGGCCGGGACGGGACCGTCGTGTTTGTCGAGTCCTCGTCGGCTGTTGCGGTTGCGTTCGCGGACGAAGCCGAGGATCGCGGGGGCTGCGGAGTCCCGCCTTTGTCCTCACCATCACCCGAGGCCGCGGACGATGAGCCGCGCAATATTGGGATAAGCGTGGCGGTAGCATAAGCCGCATGCATCGCCTCGAACGCAAACCACGGGGTGAGGATAATCGCGATGGGCCAAGTCACGACGCCGTCGAGCTGCAGCACGACGAAGACCTGACAAACGGTGAGGAGCACGACGCTCGAAACGCGGAGCACGCGGCGGGCCGAGTTGCGAATCTTTCGGGCCCGCCGCCGCTTCATGCGCTCCACGTTCTCCCTTGTCCTATCCTCCGAAAACCTCCCCGCGGTCGCCAACTCCTCATCCTCCTCGTCCACCGACCCATCATCCTCCGCCACAGGAGCGCGCACAGCAATTCCCAACGCAACGAAATCAACAACCCACATCGGGACGAAAACCACCGCCCAAGGCCAACCAATCCCGCCGTCAATACGCGAAGCCAGAAAAGCAGGGAAGGTAATCAGCACCGCGGCGACCAGCGACGCGGCGAAGAAGACGGCGTTGAGCATCAGGAACAGCTCGGGGTCGATGAACCCCGCTGCGGATTTAGACATTGCGACGCCGTTTTCGCCGTATTTGTCGTATATTTTTCGCAGCTGTGGGTCGCTAAGGACTTCGAAGGCTTCGCGGACGTTTTGAAATGTTTGGTCGGCTTCGGTTGGGTCCATGTCGGGGGTGCGCTTGTCGGGGTGCCAGCGGAGGGCCATTTTTTTGTAGCCCTGGGGTTGGGGGAGAGGAGAGATTGGGATCAGTTCCGCCACTTACAGTGGTCGAGCTCCTATATTCGCTCCCGCGCTCCAAATCTTCGCCCCCCCCACCAACACACAAACTCCGCCCCCCTCGCTGATCTCGCCCCACCCCTCCCCGAACTCACCCTCTTTATCGCGTCAGCACCAGCATCTCGTTGAATATCGAGAATGGCGTAAAAGTCGCGTGCTCGTGCGTGGCCGTCCATTTCCGCTTCACGTTTGAGAGGAAGGGGAGAAGGGGGCGAGTGCGAGTGTGGGGCAGGGGACGTGGGATGTGTGCAGGTTTTGGGACAGCGGTTGTGGGAGGAGAGAGAGGGCTGTGGGACGGCGGCGGCCTTGTTTTTTCTTCTATTTTGTGGTCGCAGTGGATGACGGGTGCGGGACACGGTTTGTGCGGGGAGTTGTCAGGGTGGGAAGAGGGGGGGCTGGCGGTAGGCGGAAGTTCTGTTCCCTCGCTTTCGGGGGTTCGTTGTGGGGAGCGGAGACGGTGGGACGCGACGTTGAACGTTTTACAGTTCCAGCACCTCCTCCTTTTTTTTTGTTTTGAGTAGTAGATCACGCACGCACGCACGCAGTTCTCCACCAGCCAAGCAAAGTGGACGGACGAAACACGGGGAAGGAGCACCCAGATAGCGAGGTGGAGGGGGGGGAGGGCAAGGGGGGTCGCGACGGAGTTTCAGGAAGGAAAGAAAGGGGGGAAGCTGAGTCGAGGGGCAGAAAGTAAGAATGGAATACAAGTCAAGTTTTGGAAATCCGATCGGAGTTCGCCGAGTTTGGTGCAGAGCTGAGCCATGGCATCGTCATCCCCCACCCATGGTATCCCGCCTCCCTTTCCTGCATCCCCTCAACTCAACCGCGCCGCTCCCTCCTCAGCTCCCCCAACCCCATCCTCAACAACATGTCAGACATCACAACCCAACCCTCGCAACAAGACCCCTCCCTGAAATCATACAAAACCCTCCTCGCAGAAAACACCCAACTCGCATCGTCCCCTCTCCAAGACCCATCCCGGAAAACAAACGAATACGCAATTCACTGCCCAAGATGCAAATCTAAAGTCGTCGGGAAGGGCGTCGCGTGTTGGGTGGAGGGAGGGGTGGTTACTAGGGTGGGGGGTGTGGGGGAGGGGGAGGGGGAGGAGGGGGTGATTGAGGTTAAGGATGAGGTGAGTATTGGTGGGGAGGGGGGAAGGAGAGTGGAGGCCAAGCGGGGGTTGGACGCGGAGCGGGCGTGACAGGCGGAACGGGGGTGGGCGGGGGCGAGCGAGCGAACATCATCGCCTGCAAAGGATCATCCCTTTACATCATCTCACCCCCCACCCACTCCACGCCCAACCCCACCCACCCCCAAAGCCCCCAGCCCTCCCCATCTTCGTAACGGACTCCTCCCACTCCTCAACCCCTCCCCACCTCTGGCTCATCACCGACATGATGGCATTCGACAACGTCGGCTTCTCCCGCCCCGCTCCCGGTACTTCAGACCTCCGCTACCTCTCCTGCGCGGACTGCGAACTCGGTCCCATCGGTGTTCATGATCCTGACATGAAGGACAAGGATGGGAAAAAGTTGTTTTTGTTGGCGGTTGATCGCGTGCGGTATCGTGTTGTTTAGTGTGAAGGGGTATGTTTGTATGTAGATGGGTCGGAAGATGATGAATTACGATGATGATAAAAAAAAGGAAAGAAAAAGAAAAGAGACCAATACTAGTAAAACCGAAAAATAAAATGTCCGAAAAATGAATAAATACCAATCACCTCAGAAATCCTCCCAATGGTCATCTTCCTGCTTCGCAGCACCGCGAGACCGTGCATTCGCTGACGTGAGCGACCCCGTGCTCGACGACGACGCAACACCGGACTTGCTTCCGCCTGCACTCGCTCCAAGTGGCAACGACGACGATGACCCCGTCAAGGAACCGTACCCGCTGGTCGACGACCCGCCCGCGGGCCGATGTTCCCCCTCATCTTCAGACCACCCACTGCCGCCACCACCACCCGACCCGCCCCCAGACTTAGCATTGCCCCAATCACCCCAGTTATCGTCCTCGTCCGCCCGCCCACCAGACGACGACGCCGCCCCCGTGCTTCCAAACGAGCCGAACCCGCCGCTCGTTCCCCGCGGCCCCTCATCCCGCCGACTGCTACTCCCACCGCTCCCGCTCCCGCTCCCCCACCCATCATCATCAGAAGCTGCAGCACGGTACTCCCCAGACCGATCGTTCGCCCCGTTCATCGTCTGCGTCGCGAGCGTCGATGCGTACGAGTAACCTTTTGTGCTCACTTCCGTGATCTGCGTGCGAGGTAGAAGTGTGTGAGTGTTACGAAAATGTTCAAGAAGTATCGCTATTTACTTGAACCCTACCAACCTTTTGCCCGAAAGACGAAACGTAGCCGGAGAGGTTGTTGGTGAATTCGGGGTCGCGCACGGCCTGCGTCGTGGGCTTGATCACGTTCTCGGATACCTGTTCGGTCGGGGATATATCAATCCGTCAATCCCGATTTCTCCCACACGGCATACCGAATACCACATCTCCACCACGGCTCACTCACCTTCTGCCCAACCATCTCAGCTCCCGACACAGCAAGCTTCGCGCCCTCGACGACGGTCGTCCCAAGAACGCCAACAACGCCTGAAGCTCCACTCGCAAATAGGCTCCATCCTTTAGACAGCGTCGCTAGCGGGTCTTCGAGGAGGTTCGCTGACGATGATGACTGTGCGGGTTGGACTGAGTTAGGGAGGGTTAGTGAGGGGGGCGCTGATAATGTGTTTGAGTGCGACGTCCTGAGATGGATAGAGGGACGGACTCACAATTGGGATTCCCGTAGCCGGCGTATTTCCCGCCTTGGCTGGGGGGGAGGTCGGCGCGGCGGGAGGCGTTTTCGTTGCCTTTCCGCTGGGGGGGGGTCGGGTGGTGGTGGCGGCAGTGGGTGGTCTGAAG
>KZ993936.1:7261-22074 GCA_003614705.1 Blyttiomyces helicus | reverse complement strand
GCATGGCGGGTGAGTTGGGGGGGGGGGCTCGTTCCTCGCGGGATGGGATTCTGCTTGGGGTTGAAGGATAGTCTACGGGAGTCAGGCGGGGAGGCAGGGGGTGCGGTAGGTACACTAAAGATCGGGGTTGAACTGGGTTGGGTATCAGCAAGAGGCACAGCGAGGGAGGGTGAGGTGGATCGTTGCTTCATCGTCTGGGACCTTCGGTTTTGGGTGGTGGCGGGTGACGGATACTCTTCATCAGCCTCCTCGTGCCTCGTCGGAGGGAGTCAAGGGTGGGTTAGCTGCGGGAGTCAGGCAGGCAGGGGGTATCGATCTGGGTTGAACGGAGTCGGGGCAGCGAGGGAGGGTGGGGGACTGCACGATGTCGTTCCGTTACGATCGACCACGCTCCGGTATCTCATCTCCCGCAAGCGGGGCCCCAAGGATGAGACACCTGCGTTAACACTCGATCTTCACTGCACTTGCTACTGATCCTGGTTGAACAGACTGGCACTGGGTCGTTCCGTCTTCGTTACGAGGTGGCACGCTCGGCACTCGTCTCGCCTAAGGCTCGCAAGCTCGCTACTCGACTCTCGGGTGCCTACGCTAACACCACCTCTTCACTGCGACTGCACTTGTAGGTCTAAGTCATGGCTGGGGAGCTCCGCAGGGTCGCTTCGCTCAGAACGTTCGGGTGGCACGCTACGGTCGACCGGTGGCCCTGCAAGTTGCAAACCTTACACCCTCCGTACCCCTCATCTTCAGGTCCAGTCCTCCTAGCCCTTCGGGTGGCTTCGCCATCTCCAACAAGTTGGAGACTAGTCCGGGCTGGTCCTTACGAAGAGGGATACTCCTATGTAAGCGACTCAGATTTCATCCTACATCTACAGCGTTGGTCGTCTCCCGACTGCTCGTTGTCACCCCATCGCTGGGGGCCATGTCAATTCGCTGCTTTTCAGGATCACTTACATTTTTCTTCTCACCCACGGGCGTCTGCTCCATCATATTTGGTTTGTTTGTCATACATAAGGAGAATGACCTGCATGTGGGGTCATCTTCGGGGAGTCGGGACGCTGCATTTGGAGAGGGGCAAGGTAACGGATCGGATGCGTGGGCAGGCATCCCTCCCTATTGTGAATGCTAGATGTGAGCGCTAACTGCAGCATCATCCCAGGCAAAGGTCGCCGGGAATTGGTGCGGGTCGGCAGCCTGATCGAGCACCGGGAATGGTTCGACGCCGCCTTGCAAAAAAAGTGGACGGAGGAATAAGAAGAGTAGGGGCGCCAGCTGGCTTTGACCCAAATATCATGCGCCATATGGTGGGGAGGGACTCCCTCCAGCTTCTACTACAACGGAAGATTCCTTAAAAGATGATTGCGTAGCAGTACATGCCTCATTCGAAGCCAGATTCAAGACAGCACCTGCCGTGGTTCCCTACTTCATGAATGATGGGCCCTCAGACCACCAGACGAAGCCGTGGGGGGGTGGGGGGGGGGGGGGGGGGAGAGACTCGAAGGTCCTCCACCATCTTGCCCGAATCTTTCCTATCATAATCACATTCGACACATCTGATGCATGAGTCATCCTCTGTCTCCCCGTTGTCACCGCGCTTTGCCCCATCGCGGGGTTAGCCATCTCCATGCCCGGATTTAGCGCTT
This sequence comes from Blyttiomyces helicus, assembly GCA_003614705.1. NCBI lineage: Eukaryota > Fungi > Chytridiomycota > Chytridiomycetes > Blyttiomyces > Blyttiomyces helicus. The sequence goes on along the minus strand of KZ993936.1, from coordinate 20,434 downwards.
CGCCAATCTTTTTCTCGCAAGGGCGTTGCTTCATCATATTGGTTTTACTTGTCGCAGGGAGGATGTCAGGCGTCGTTTTCGCGGAATCGGGGCGCTGCATTCCGAGACGTGAGAAGATTGGGACCGGGTGCGTCGAATACGAGATCTGAGCAGGGCATCGCTTCCCATTATGAATCGAAGACACGAGCGCAACAGCGGGCATCATCCCAAACAAACAAGGCAGGGAATTGGTGGGGTTCAGTAGCCTGATCCAGTGGCGGGATGATGGTTCAACGTCGCCGCCGATTTCCAAAAAAAAAAAAAATCGAGAGGCAGGGAGGGGCGCGAGCTGACTTCGACCCAATCTCTTTGCACCATGTGGGTTGCAGTTGCTGGTATATAGCGAGGATCATTGTATGGACTCCGTCAGGCTGGGCAGCCCTGACGACAAAAGACACCTGAAGAAGATTTCGAATCACATAAGTTACTCAGGGTCTGATCAAGTTGCCCCTGGCCACATTCGCAGCACCCACAAGATATTTCCTATACATCCAGTCTAGCGCTGCCTTAGAAGGTGCAGGAGTAAGTATGGTTGTAAAGGAGAAGGCCGATCATGTATGGTGAAAAGGGTGCAAGATTCGAAGAGAGGATTTGGTGATGGCTACTGCATATGGTCCAGATACCAGCGTTTCCACGGCACTATCCATTTCAATGGAGAGCTCGAATGCACGCTTAAGAGGATGGGTGGTGGAAAGCTGGGCAAGGTTTTGATAGCATGGGCACTGGATGGGTAGGCTGGAAGGAGCCCTGATACTGAGAGGAAGGTTGGAATGGTGGGTGAAGCGTCAGTAGAGGGAGGTCGAGGAATTGTAGGCTGGAAAGCAGGCCTGAATTTCTGAGGGATCAGCCGTCCATTCGCTTCCCGTCTGTTCATCAGCCTTGATATTCGCATTCGGACGATCTTTCATCATCATGACGCTCTGTCATCTTCGAGCTTGCCTTTTTTCGCATCCCAGTCGGACAGCGATCTGGTGGACGGCCCATCATCCTCTTCTCGTTGCTCGGGCCAGACGGTTCGCCCCCCTCGCGGAGGACGGGGGCCAAGTCAATGCTCAGCTGACCTGTCGCGATTTTTTTCTTGTCCGCTCGCACACCCCCGACCGAGCTTGACTATTTTTTTCCCCCATCAGAATCGGCCTCGACGCTGTTATAGGATGCACGGACGATCCTCCGCCTTCTTGTTGCAACGCGCTCTGCTTCCACACAAGTGCATTGCTCCATCGTGTTCGTTTTGCTTGTCCAGGGAGAATGTTGCGCGGCGTCTTCGGAAATCAGAAAACTGCATCTAGAGGGGGGAGACGAACGAGATCGGTGCATCAGATGTAGGATATGAGCAGGGCATTGCATCTCATTCTGAATCGAAGACATGAGCGCAACAGCACCATCCCAAGCCAAAATCGCGGGGAATCGGTGCGGGTCGGTAGACTGATCAAGCGGCGGGATCATGGTTCAACGCCGACGCCAATTGCAAAAAAACTTATTGGTGATCAAGGAGGTCATAGGCGCAAGCTGGCATCGGCCCAAACACCTTGCGCCATATGGGTGGGAGTTACTGCTGTGGATGATCATTATAAACTCTGTCCAGCTATCGAATGAAGGACGCCTAGAGATGATTTTCTATCGCAAAACTCCGGGTCAACACCACCCGCAAGATCTTTCATGTCCATCCAGTCTTACGCCGCCCGGAAGGAGCATAAGAATCAGCATGAGGAAGTATGGGCGAACAGGAAACGGCCGATATGTATGCTGAAAAGGGCTGCGAGATTCGGAAGAGAGGATTTGGTGACAGCCACTGCAGATGGTCCAATATACTCGCGTTTCCACGGCACTGTCTATTCCAATGGGAAGCTTGGAAGGTAAGCCTACGGTACGGAAACGGGTGGTGGAATGCCGGGCAATACATTGATGGCATGGGCAGCGGCCGCGCAGGCTGGAAGGAGGTCTGAGACTGAGAGGACAGGGGCAGGAGAGAGAGTAAGTTTCAAATAGTGGGTGAAATATCAGTCAAGGGAGGTCGAGGGGCGAGTGGTAGGCAGAAAAAGAGGCCTGAATTTCTGACGCATCGACCGTCCATTTTATGCGACGTTGTCCGTCTATTCATCCGCCTGCTCATAGATTGACATTCCTGGCGGACGTTCTTACCTTCTTTCAAAATCATGCCACTTTGTCATCTCTCGCACCCCCGACTGAGCCTGCCTGGTTTTTTTTCGCATCATAATCAGACTCGACGTGACGTCCAAGCCATCCTCCGTCTTCTCATCGCCACGCCATCTGGCCCGGGGGGGAACTTGCTCAATACTCCATAGTTGATGATCTCCGCAATTTTTTTTCCTCATAAGGGCTGTGCTCCATCATATTCCGTTTGCTTGTCGCAGGGAGAATTTTAGGCGGCGTCGTCGGGAATCGGGGGACTCCATCTGGCGGGGGGAGGCGAACGTGATTGGGTTCGTCGGATATAAGATGTGAGTAGGGCATTGCTTCCCATTTTGAATCCAAGACTCGAGCGCAACAGCGGCGACCATCCCAGAAAACATCGCAGGGAATCGGTGGGCGTCGGTAGTCTGATGCAGGGGCGGGATGATGATTCAACGCCACCGCGGATTGCCAAAAAAGATACGAATTTAGTGATTAGAGGCGCAAGCCGGCTTCGACCCAAGCTTGCGCCATGTGGGTAGGGGCTTCTGTTGGACTCCGTCAAGCTATCAAGCACTCGTGACAGACAAGTCCCATAGATTATTTCACATTACAAAACTCCGAGTCTAATCAAGAAGTTGCCACAGGCCCGCATTCGAAGCCAGATTCAATGCAGCACCCGCAAGATCTCTCATACGCATCCATTTCTCATGCTGCTTCAAAGGAGCATAAAAAGTAGCAGGAGTAAGTATGTGTGAAAAGGAAATGGCTGAGATTTGGGCTTCAAGATTTGGAAGAGAGGATTTGGTGAAGGCGACTGCAGACGGTCGAGACACCAGCGGTGGCCATTCCGATGGAGAGCTCGAAGGAACGCTCAAGGGGATGGGTGGTGGAACGCTGGGCAGCGGCTGGAAGGAGGCCTGCGACTGAAATTACAGGGGCAGAAGAGAGCAAGGTTGGGTGGGTAGAGAAACAGGTGGGGGGGTGAGGGGCAGGCTGGAAAGGTGGCCTGGATGCCAGACGCCCCCCTCGTCCCCCACACAACACGCGTCCACCAAGCCACACGCCGAGTAAACGTAGCCATCAGCTTGGAGGTCTTCAAGGAAGCGTTTGGTCGACGAAGTTTTCGGCACGAACAACCTCAACACCGGCCTCCGATTTCCTCGTCCAGACTCTGGCTCCCGCTCAATGCTTGCCACCGACTGGAGGCTGAATTCAAGCACATGGCATTCTCCGGCTCAAGGGCACTGGCTTTGTAAAATAGTTCTATTGAGGTCCGTGAACGCGTCCTATTGGAGGTCTCTTCGGCGTCTGGCTTCTCACGTACCGCATCACGCTATCGACCTGTGCTTGCAGCGACGCTGAACTCCACCGACAACAAAAGCGTGATGATGCGGCCACTATGACCCGAGAATGGTTGAAGATTCTGCAGTACGTCGGTCCATGGCGTGCGCCCTGTTGTGCGAAGGAATGTTTGGTGGAGGCGGCAAACAAGATGTGATGAACGGAGACTCCGGGAGCGGCGGGACACCCGCTGTTGTCGTTGGGCCAACCGCTTCCTCCCTATCTGTTCCGGGGTTGCGAGCGCGAACGCTGTCAGGTATTTTTCAATTTGGTTGGAAAGAGGCTGATGCCCCGTTTGCGTCTTTTTATTATGTGTTTTTTCAATGGACAATGACATATGTTGAGCAGACCCTCCCGAAATCCTTACTTGACTCTTGGGTGCCGCCCTCCCGCAGCGGGGTGCCCAACCGAGAGTTGAGTTTAGCAGCTTCGGATTGCTGGGGTTAGTCACAGCAGTCTGTCACAGCATCAGTTGGGATCCGGATCGATTGGCTCCCCAAGCTCATCCGGCCCCCCTTCTTCCTCCTTTCCGCCGTCGGCACCTCAAGGCGCCTCGTCGGTATTGTCTCGGATGGAGCGTCTGTACTTGCATCGTTGAAGGCTCATAGGGATCCCTCTGTACCAGATTTATGTAAAGAAGGGCTTAAAAAACGAATGGGACCAGATTTAGACACCATTCGCTGCAAGCTTATATGTGAGAGCTGAAGTGGACTTGCCAGGCCAGAAACCTGTCCCGGTTGGAGTGGCGGAGCACATGGCATGTGGGAGTGGAAACTGCAGGTCATGTATCCAGCCTCTTTCGCGAAACAACCGTGAGAGGGGAGCCTCCCCTCACCTCTCCAGCGACGGGATGGGCTCCCAACCTCAACAGCTTCCTCCTTCCTTGCCTCCCGATTTTCCTCCAGGGAAGAAGGGGGAAAGCTGGAGGGGTTAGGGGTCAGGGTTAGGGTCGAACCTGGTCAAACATCTTCCTGCAAGTTGAAACGGGGGCCTGGGGCACGTGATCATGCCATCCACAACCAGAACCTCCGAACAGCTCCGGGCCTTCGTGCCTCTCTCGTACTTTCGAGGCGTTTGCTTGGCTTCATCCTTCGTCCTTCGTCCTTCACTTCTTCATCCCAATGGTCGCCGAACTCAACGCAACAAACGACACCTCCATGGCCCTCAAGGACGACGCCGTCTCCCGCTTCCGCAACAAGCCCCTCCGCGTAGACCTTCACACTCACATCATCCCAAAACGGTGCGTCGGGCGTGCCCCTGCTGTCACTGCTCCCAAACAGAGTGCTTCTCTCTCCTCGCCTGAGACCTCCTCAAAACTGCCTCTCGTTTTTCTCCTCTAACTTTTGCCTTTCTTCCTATCTCAGCCTCCCGAACCTTGCTGACAAGTATGGCTACGGCGGCTGGATTTCCCTCCAGTCCCTCCCAGACGTGAGTGCGACATTCAATGACCGCAACCCTCCAACCCGTCAACTCTGGCGTTTGGCTGACATAGTTACCGCCTCCCTCGTTTCTTTTGGGAACTTCCTCTAGGGCCGTGCGCGGATGATGCTTGACGGAAAGCCTTTCCGCGACATCGAGTGCAACTGCTGGGATGCTGAGGAGCGTATCACCGACTGCAAGGAGACGGGTGTTGATGTTCAGGTAAGACTCAGGGCCGCAGGCTATCATCGTTGCAGGTTTTGGAGGGAGTACACTTCGCAGCCATGTGGCTCTCTCCAGGAATACTCACTTAACCGTCTCCGCTGCAGGTTATTTCCACCATCCCGGTTCTGTTCAACTATTGGGCCCAGCCCGAGCACTGCCTCGATCTTGCCAAGTGAGTCCGACGACTACGTCGCCCCGCCATCCCCGCTCGCGGTCTTCATTCCGGATATATTTTCTGATTAATGCCCCTCCCGACAATAGATACCTCAACGACCATATCGCGCAGACCTGCGCGCTCTACCCCCAGAAGTTTGTTGGCCTGGCCACCCTCCCCATGCAGTCTCCCAAGCTTGCGGTCCAGGAGCTCCGTCGCTGCGTCGAGGAGCTCAACCTCCCTGGTATCCAGATTGGGTCCCACATCAACGGTGAGTGGAGAGAGGCAGTGCTGAGTTTAATGCAGTGATATTCGCGCCTCGCCCGGCCTATTTTTCTCAAAGATATCGATCTGCTTGCATGAACTAGAATGGAACCTTGACTCTCCGGAGCTGGAACCCGTTTGGACGGTTGGTACCTATTGTCGTGATTGATTTGCATTCTCGCCAGTTTCTTATGGAAAGTCTATTATTTTTTAGGCCTGCGAAGAGCTTGATGTTGCGGTCTTTGTTCACCCGTGGGATATGGACAACAAGGGGTAGGTTCATTGTGGGTCAGGGGCTCTACGATCGATCGCCGCATCCTCACAAACCAATTTACTTCCCTCTTTTATTTGATTATCTAACGTATCTCTAGCCGTATGGCCAAATACTGGTAAGTACTGCATGACCGCGACCCAGATCAGTCAATATCATCTCGCTTATTCGCTGCACACTCACCGAACTGTGGCGATATTCTTAGGTTCCCATGGCTGATTGGAATGGTACGGTTTGCTCAATCCATATAGCCTCTATCCGTCCGATTCCGTGATTTCCTTCTTTGATATCTAACGATCACCCGCGCCTCTACAGCCTTGCGAGAGCACCATCGCCATCTCTTCCCTTATCTTCGGTGGCGTCCTCGAGCGCCACCCGAAGCTCAGGGTATGCCTCGCGCACGGCGGAGGCTCCTTCCCCTACACCCTCGGGCGCCTCGAGCACGGCTTTAACTGCCGCCCCGACCTAGTCGCGACCAACTGCAAAAAGAACCCGATGTCCTACCTCGGTCGCATCTGGTGCGACTCCCTCGTCCACGACCAGGATGCCCTCACCTTCCTCGTAAAGAAGATGGGCATCGACCGCGTCATGCTCGGAAGCGATTACCCGTTCCCCCTGGGCGAGCAGAGCCCCGGGAAGCTCGTCGCTGAGAGCACGGACCTCAGTGAGGAGGATAAGGAGAAGATTTTGGGGCTCAACGCGCTTAAGTTCTTGGGGTTGGATAGGTCAGCGTTTGTGTCGGATGTCGAGAAGGATGCGGCGGGTGTCGTCAAGATGTTCAAGAAGCTTGAGATCGACGGCGAGACTGAGGCCCCTGTTGTCGCCGCGCAGCCCATTGAGGTCTAGCGTAGTTTCGCACATTCTCATCTGTTTTTTGTTGCCATCGGCTTTGTAAATGCTGGCCTCTATATATATATGGTTGATCCGACTCAACGCAGGTGCCTTAATTCTTGGGAAGAACATAATCCTCTGCCCCTCCTTCTTTGCAACCCTCGCCATCCCCTTCCACTCCCCCCCCCCCCCCCCCCCCCCCCCCCCCCCCCCCCTCCAACAGGTCCAACTTCTTCGAAGCCGACGCTAGAAAATGGTAGTGGACGTGCCAAAAGGATTGACTCAAGCGACCCAACGCCTTCCGCTGAGACGCATCAAGTCCAACTTGACGGTGTGGGGTTGACGTGCTCTGCGCAAGTGATTCGTCCCACTTGGGTCGGAGATGTCCGAAAACTCGGACAAGGTCAGAATCCGAGAGCTTCTGTCTTTCGTCCTCGAAGCTTCGTGATCTTCAAAACCACCAGATCCCAGGCCCTCCGTGCAATGCCACCGGCATCCTCGCTCCTCAACCGCCTCCGCGCTTTGCGCGACGAAAGCTCTCTCAAACAAGATTACGCGACTGCCGTATGCTGGGCCTCCAAGGTCGCCGCCATCTCAAAAGGTGGGGCAAGGCGTTTTTTTCCCGCCGTGTGCAGGCGCTACGGCCATGTGGGGTCGGGAGGGAGGGCAGGGACAGCTGGGTTGCGAATTGCCCACTGCGGATCGCGAGCAAACGACTTGCTGACCCCCTCTACGCTCACCCCCACCCCCCTCGGACCCGAAAAAAAGAATCGTCGCCCAACTCGACCGCGGACGTCCTCGCCCTGGCCAAGATCCACGTCAGCGCGAGAGACTTTGAGATTGCTCAGGAGTTGCTTCAACGGGGCGCGGCCGCGAACGACGTGCAGTGCTTGCTGCTTGCGGCGAGATGCGCGGTAAGCCGAAGGAGGGGGACGGCGGGGCCTAACAATACCAATCGTGCGCTTGCCTTTCTGATGTTTCTCTACTGCTCGACAGGCCAATAGGCTCGACTGGACCGCGGTAATCGACTTGAACGAGAAGATCTCTAATCTCCCGTTAGGTAAGATCTTCGAAGTGCATCTTAATTTTTTTCTTCTTCCCACGTGACCCCGATGACTGATGACTTGTTGTCCAAATAACTCAGGCGGTGTCGAAGTCGCATCGAAGGTAGGACTTTGCAACAGCTTCTAGTTCCATTTCAGTTCGGTTTCTACCGAGAATTTATCGCTGTTCTTTCTCGTCACACCACAGATCAAAGGGCAGTTGAGCTGCCTAGTGGGGATCGCGCTTTTGGAGACGGGTCAAACGAAGCTGGGCGCGGAAACACTTAAGGAGGCCGTGAGGTTGGATGTTTTGCAAATTGAGGTTTGTATTGATGGCGGGCGACGGGGAAACGGAGTACAGCGAAACGCAAGGCGATTTCAGCAGGGAGAGGCGGGTTAGAGCAGACTGATTTCCTCCGTACTTCGTTCCTTACCTTCCCGTCTCCTGTCCCACCATAGGCATTCGAACGCATTTTGCAGGATAAATTGATAGATCATGACGAGAGTAATTAATCGCACCCCCCCTCCTGCTCCAACCCCCCGCTATCCTTTCGCAGGTTCGCCGAGATTTTTGACGGACTAAATCTCGACCCACTATTCTAGAGCGCCAGTTCGTTGCAGCCCTCGACTTTGACCGCCAATGTGGTGCTTCGGCGGACCTTATTAAGAGCATGTACATGTCCCTTACCATAAAGGTGAGCCCGGCGTCGTATACACCGACGGTACATCTGCTCGATGCTGGAGGAGCCTTGAAAAACGTTCGCAACTGGACTCCACACTAATGTGAATGCCTAAATTTCGTCTCGCGCTTGTTTATGCAATGGTCAGTTCGGTGACACGAAAGAGGCGGAAGATCTCCTTAATACCATCAGCCGCTCATTCCACGAACCGCCTCCTGACGTCATCGCGAGCCGCATCGAGCTTCTCTTGGTTCAGTCCCGATTTGACGAATGTGCGGCCATGGCTAATAAGTAAGTGCCCCACTATGCCGCCTGCCAAACCCTTCGCTCAAGCTTGTGACATACGACTCACAACCTCAAACAGGGAGCTGGTGCAACGGCACATCTACATCCCGCGGGCGCTTGTCGCGCTGGGGTTCAGCCTCTATAAGCTGGGGGACAGGGTGCCCCTGTTTACGCTCGGCCACAAGCTCGTCGCTATGATGCCCAAGTCGCCCATACCGTGGTTTTTCGTTGGGCTATATTATCTTTGTGAGGATAAGCACGTTGAGGCGCGGCGCTATTTCTCGTAAGTGTAGAGGGAAGGTGGGTCGGCTAAAGAGGGCAAAAGATTGTCGGCAGCATTTTCGAACCTCGGGTGAGGCGGGTTACGGGATTAGTCGTTAACGTATCGTGATGAAATTTTCACAGCAAAAGCTCAGATCTGTCCGACTCCTTCGGCCCGGCATGGATCGGATTCGGACACACGTTCCCAGAAGGCGACGAGGCCCCGGACGCCATCGCCGCTTACGAATCCGCTCGCGAGAAGATGAAGGGGTGAGTTCTTTTTTCGAGATATGTTGGTCCGTTATTGCATTTAATTCCGTCGTCGTTCTGAACCAATCTGTATTGATTGCATATTGCCCCTCATAAACCAGGCATCATTGGCCTCTGAAATACCTTGGAATCAAGTACCTCGAGAAGGAATCCTTCGTGCTCGCGGAGTTCTACCTCTGGAGTGCCTACGACATCTGCAAAGTCGATCCTGAACTGCTGAACGAGATTGGGGTGCTGCATTTGAAGATGGACAGGTTCGGACTTTTGGGAGGCTCGGTTTGAGGGTGACTCGAGGGTCGGATTACGGCGATGGGAAGGGAGTTGGAGATCCGAGGTCGAGTCCCCCCTTCTCCCTCCCCCACCACTGCGGGAGGTTCTTAATCTCCTCGAACCCGCACGAACTAGAATGGACTCCGCGCTTGAGTATTTCAAGAAGGCAAGCGAATGCGCAGACGGCCGCAACTCAACTCTTGAGCAGCGGCACCGCATATGGTGCAATCTCGGACACTGCTATTTTCGGAATGGGTAAGCAAATGCCATGCGGACGACGGGAAAGTGTTTACACGGGAGAGTGTGTCGCACCTCGAAGTGTTTTTTTTTTTTTTGATAAGCCGGGATGTGTATTTTTCTCGGTAGGGATTACGAGGCCGCTATCCGTTACTTCAAGAAGTTCGAGGACGTCGACGCGTACATCGGGCGCACGCTGGTTATGTACGCTCAGGGCCGGTTCAGCGACGCGCTGGAAATGTCTAAAAAGGTTCGTCGCACATCATGCCCCCCGCCCCGATTATTTTATATCGATTCTCCGTGGAATCTCCTACCACACACTGCACACAACGAACAACCCTCCCTCTCCCCTCCCCCTCTCCCCGCGATCTAGGCCGTCGCTTTCATCCCAAGAAACCCACTCGCTCAAGAAATGCAAAAACGCGTTCTGGACGTAATGAACTCAAACGTCCCGCTCCTCCCTGAACTTCCAAGCGAATTGGACAGTAAATGGGCTGAGCCTCCCGCACTCATCGAGACGTCGTTCGTGGATGATGATGTGTACCCTGGGACGGATGCTCCGTTGGAAGGGTAACCGCGTTTTGGGTGGGATGGAGCGGGCTGCCGAGGGGGGGATTCGATACCCAGGGCGAAATGGCCGAGTCGGTTCATCATAATGCAATGCGACGAGTTGGAAGTTAGAACTTGTTTTGAGGCGGCCTGCCTTTCCCTTCCACCGGTGTCCCTCTCCCGCTGGCTCGTTCTTCCCGTGGTCGGTATTGCTAGTGATAGAGCGAATCGGGCCGCCACTTGAGCAGGTCGGAACTTTGTCTCGGTTGTCTCGGTTCTTCTCCTCCCGCCTAAGCGTTGGACTTGTTGATGTACATTTGCGGAGATTGACATCAGATGCCGTCCGGAACATCGGACTCTTTCGTTCTGTTCCCAGCGCTCCCCTTTCGTTCCTGCCCCTCAAGCTGGAGATCGCACACACTCCTCGACGTGTCGCCACAAGAGTCCGTTCACGCCACGCCTCAACCATCGGGTATATGTGCTCGAGGCGAGAGGGCGCTTTCCGGCCCAACAGCAAGGGCCATCGACGCTTCCCAATGTCGCGAATCCCCCTCTCCCGGTTCACACCTAACCTCAGAAATTCTCCTTCCCCGCCTTCCTCGTTTCTGGGTCCCAGGCAATCTTATGGAAAAAGACGCGATGCTCTCTGCAGGAAGAGGTATTAAGAGGCTGGCGAGCCCCGATAGCCAGGCAGCGGGAAAGCGACAGCGTAAGTGATTGAACGCGACGCTGAAGGGAGGTGACAAGGGGGAGGGGCGGGAGATAGTGGACGCCGCGTGCTTGGAATCTGCCGTCAGTAACCCTCGGCACGCGCTCCCCGCAGGAACACACTCCCCTCTCGAGGGAGTGCCCTCCCCGACCCCTTCCTCCGACGAACAACAACTGACTGTGTCAGGAGGAGCGTCCCCTCTCATGTTACTTCCCTCCCCGAGCATTTCCTCCGCCGCCGCTCGAGAAGCGAGCCTTGCCAATATGCGAGCCTTGCGTGACGAGATCTGGGAGTCGAAGAACGTGGCTATGGCGCTTCGGTCTGCGGATGTGGTGGGACGAGTAACCGGTTTGTGATTTTTATTTTGGACGCTGCGAGGGGTGGATGGTGGGCGGCAGGCTTACATTAAATATCCCATTTTTCATTAGACAAAGAGCCGATCGAGGATCTGATCGCTCATGTGTTGATCTTGGTCGAAGCCGGCGACCCTATGCGGGCTCTTGACCTTCTTGAATCCGCCGACGTCATCAAGTCCGATCTTCGGTGCAGGATCTTGGCTGCTCGCTGCCTAGTGAGACTGCTGTCTGGGCCCCAGTGTTGGAGGTGTAGACGGGAAAATGCTCATGCACACTTGTCTTCCTTTCTATAGATGAAGTTCGGACGCTGGGATCAATTGGTCGAACTCACCGATGTGTCGAAAATTACCTGCGAAGGTGCGTTTCGGCTGTATGTGCACAATTGCTATTGTTCACTGAGCTGCGCTTGAAGCCCTCCCGTTCTAACGCTTTTATCGCGACCTGCTCCCCCTATTCCGCACAAAGAAACCGTCAGCGAGCTCGACAAGGTAAGCCGATGTCACATTTCAGCCTTTTGAACCCCGATGTCCATCGCCACGCCTTTAATCGCTCTCGTTCGCGATATGAAGCCCCTCTTGGCGCAGCTGCATTTTCTTCGAAGCGAAGCTCATGTCAAAAAAACAGAGTATCGGCTGGCGAGAGAGGCTTTGAAGAGCGCTGTTCGGCTCGATGTCCTATTTTTTGACGTACGTCAATGTTCAAGGACTCGGGGGGGACGGGCGCAGCACGGTTCTCACTAAAAAAAGAATTGCGTTAATCTCTCCCAGGCTTTTCGTGTGCTGGTGGAAAAGTACATGACCAACTATCCAGAACGTGAGTATTTTCCTATCTCACATAACCTAGAGTTTGAGTTGGATTCTTGTTTCTCGCCGTGAACTGACTCCACACCTCTTGACTCCTGTCCGGTCGCTCCGGCCACTTTAGAGGAAGCCTTTGTCAACGCTCTCGCCTTTTCCGGCCCGGATGCCGACTTTTACAAACTTTTTTACCTGTCTCAGATCAAAAAGGTGCTTGCTCGTTATCCGGCCGATTGTCCGCCCCTCCGTATCGACGTGGATGTTTCTGAACTCTTTCTGCTCCACCATTTTCACATACCAGTACGGGAAACTCAGCGACATGGAAACGACGCTTGCTCGCCTCGAGAACGACTACTGTCTCAAGGAAGATCACGACATCATGGCGAGCCGCGTCGAGCTCTTGTTCGTTCAGTCGCGATATGCCGAGTGCGTCAAAATCTGCAGCACGTGAGTGTGTCTCTCGGCGCTCTGCATTTTGGCAGCCGCTTGGGTGCTTTTGTTTTTTCCATCCATTCCAATGGCCCGGGGTATTCATTCGCTTTTCCTCCGAGCTCAATCTTCTAACCCTCTCGCTCCCCCGCCGCTCCTCGATCCCCTCAGACTCGGCTCGGCGTTAAGAAACTTCAAGCGCTTCCCCGAATACATCTACAGCCTCCAGGAAATTTCGGCGATCTCAGTATTGCATGCTCTGGCGTCCGACCTCTTCGTCTTGCAGCCCGAGGCCGCGACTACGTGGCTCGCAACCGGGATGTACTATCTTGCCGTTGAGAAGAGCGCCGTAGCCCGACCTTACTTCCAGTGAGTGCAGAGAGCGTCGCTTTGCAATGCGCATTTGTTGAGGAGAAAGGGGATTTGCGGGTTGGCTTTCTGACGGCCACGAAAGGAATACTCGCTTTTCAATTTCTATCTGACCATTAAAATCGTTCGTCTTTACAGAAAAGCGGTCGCGGTGGACCCCTCGATGGGCATCGGGTGGCTCGCCCTCGGTCACTCATTTTCGGACGAGAGTGATATGGAGCAGGCGTTTGAAATGTAT
>KZ993935.1:0-22781 GCA_003614705.1 Blyttiomyces helicus | reverse complement strand
TATCTCCACCAATAATGATCCAAATCCAACAAATGAAAATGTTCCAGAAACCTCTTGACAAGAAAGACAGCTCAGCGAGACTCTGGATCATGACATATACACCCTTTTAAAGCATGGAAAAAGGTTGGTAAGTGCCTGAGCATGTTCTCAGACAATCCTGTAGATTCCAACATTTATGCACTTGTCTAGGACTGAAGGAACTTTTTTGAAAGTCTTGAAGTAGCAATCCCTCTGCCTGTGAAAAAAAATGGACGGAGGAGTGCCTGTAGTAGAGTGGGTTTCGTGGTTGTAGGTGGCCAGAGAATCTATCAACACGCATCCCACTAAGTCAATGAGAGAGTTCTGCATGCTGTATTTGACTCAGTATTTGGCAGTGATCCCTTTTCGACTGTTCTTGCTGGTGCTGTTGGGCCCCTTGACAGTGTCTTCCAACCGGGGGTGGTACAGGCATCCCTGGACAAATTCCAGCCTGTCCCACATGGCGGTGTGCTCCATGGTCCACCTGGACACAACCATTGTGGAACCTGCATATGGCTGGAAAGCCGTTAGTTATGGCAGGTCTTGCAAGGGGCTTTGACAACGAGCTGAACCTGCTTGTCCTGGAAGACAAAGGCGGAGCGGAACTTTGAAAACTGGTGTATAATCATGAAGGACACCAACCCCATGAAGCTTGTGCAGTTCTACATATACTGCAGTGCTAATGGTCAGAAGCTGTGTCAGTTGAATGTCCAAAGGGATGCCACACTTTGCCAAGGGAATACCAACTCCCTTTATTATTTATATATCTTTCGAGGACTGGACGTCGCTCTGTGTCGCCCCAGTCGGTGCTTTGAGCTTAGTGACCTGCCAAGAGTTGCAAAGTGCATCTCATTGAAGAGTTCAAGCTAGATTGCATAATTTTTGGTTTCCGGAGGAGTTCAGCAACATGAGGGAGGGTCCCAAGAAACCACCAAACCTATTCTTCTTCCATCAGGCAAGGAGTCTGACGGCACAGTCGCAGCTATTATCCTCAGTATTGCAGATTTGCTTGTAGAAATAAATCTGCATATAATATAAAGAACACATTATAGATCAAGCACTAATGTTCTCTTGTCTTGGACACTCTCAAAGTACTTTGTTCCCCCAACTAACGTGAATCATGCCATTTTCTTGAAAGAATTCTGCCTCTCAATAATTTTGGGTCCCTTGAGCAAATCACTGAACCATCCTTTCTCTTTATTCAGGCGCTTACTGATGTCCAGATGCATGCATGTCACAGACTTCCTGGGTGCTTTACAAGTTGGAAGCCTTGCAACAGACACGTTGTATGATAGTCGACAAACAGGCCGGCAACTCACCAATGGTCATTGCAAAGCCGAACCCCCAAACCTTTGTTGTCAAGGCACCGGATTCCAAAAAGACTTCCTAAGTTCGGAACAGGCAAAACTCCTGTTACTTTCTGGCAATGCCTTGGGAACAAAGGAATCCGGAACTTCAGAAACTAAGTTTCTTATGTTCCTAAGGCTTTGGCCTACCAATGTGAGAGTTTCTCTTAGTGCAAATACACTTTCTAAGGATTGCAGGTGTTCATTTCGACCCCTAAGTATGGCCCAAAGTTTCCCATGCTCCTGACCAACTTTCTTGGGATGACCAGGGTCACCTTTGCTCTTATATAGGTGCCCAAGGATCGCAGGGATTTCCTGCCTTCCCAAGATATTTGCTTGGGATTGTGGGAATTTATCTTTATTCAGAAGGCATTGTTCAACATTCGCTGGAGTTTCCCTAGGTCCCTACACAGTTCCATTGGGTAGGGGGAGACTACCTGGTTCTCAAGGAGCTGCCATAAGATCACGAGAGACTCCCTCGTTCCCGAACTAATTCCAAAGGATGGCGAAAATTTTCAATATTCACAAACCTGGATCACCAGAGCTTCACCCCACACTGCTCCCCTCTCCCACCCCAGGCCCGGGTTCCTACCAGTGAGGCTGACTGCGGGATGACACAAGTGTTCTTGTTGAAGGTGGCAGTGGGCAACTGTCCACCATAAATGCAGCGCCTGACGTGAGCTCATATTTCCCGTCCTCAGATGGGACAACAATCCAAGCAGTCATCAAGACACTGTCAGGCCTGTTTGAAGCAGATCACGTGCTTGAGCAGCTTGGTGGTGATGCTGGCTGCAACCAAAAACACTGGACAACAGGAAACGCTGGCATGGGGACCTCTGAAATCAAGTGGTGCAAAGAACAATGAAGGAGTGTGTCCTTAGTCAGGCTCACTCCTCCTTGTCATATGTGGACTCCCTTCCCCTACTGCTGTGTCTCTGTGTGTCTGCCTTGATCCTTAAACTCTTGTCCACACTCTCAAGCAAGACGACGCTCATGCCACCTAGAAACTAAACTTCATTCGTCCGAAAGTCCCCAGGATTCATGGAGTGCCAATAATCCTCAGTTATTTACATGGCAGTACCAAATCCTTCCTTCCACACCGCAATGCATGAACACCTTGTCATAGCAAGACCCCCTGGTAATGTGCAATCCTTCAAGACCATCAGAGGCCATCAAGGAGGGCAGATTCAACGCCGCATCTGCGCGTGCACCAAAGGCCCAAATCCCCACTCACGCCCATCCGCAAGGCCATCACCAACATTGCGTTTGCCTCAATCTTGGACGTAAACAGATCAACTACGTTAGAATTAATGACCTGTCCCTCCGAGTACACCCCCCGCATGCTCCTTGGCAATGAACTTGTTATCCTTCCCCTGTCGTTCACATCACAGCTCAGCATCACTACTTTCCCAAGAACGTGTTTGACAGTGTCTAACTGGAGCTGGTCCGACTTGCCTTCAGGATCAGACCCTAGGATCACACCCGCCAGTTCCATTGAATACTCAATCTGTCCCAGCTTCTCTCCAGTGCAACAGAGAGACAATGATTACGGATTCGAATCTGATCAACTACTACTACGCGGGCAACATCAAGCATTCAACCATGGGGCCCTCAATCGTCCAATCTATTTCGAAGAAGACAACTACAAAGATGATGCTTGAAGTACATCAGGATCACAGACACTCACCTAGGCGGTCCAAGCCCACAGGAATTTCAATCTCTACAAATCAACAGGCCAAGGGCGGAAAAACCCATCTGCTCCCAAAGCAATGCCTATCACTCTTAACTACCTGTCATGCTGGCTGCAACCTTAAAAGCATCAACCTCGCATTGCCCTGAGACTAATTGGTCACTGCATACAGAATAGAACAGTCGTTAGAGAATTGGCTCCAGCCAGGTTCTTCTCTGGAGTTCCTGTTCCGGCCCGTAACGTCAGCAGCTTCCCCCTATGAGACTCTAAATCAGTTTCAGATTACCTACGCAACCTTGTTCCTGACTGCGACCGCCAGGCTACTAACAATGGGATTGGTCCCTGACACCATCCCAGGCCAGCCCCGTAGCCTACTGCAGCCTTTAGTGGGTTGTCCCCTTGTAGGGGGAAGCTACTGAGGCTTGAATGGGAACACAGGTCAACGAATTGGAATTCGTTATCAAAGAGAGGGGAAGAGAGGCAGACACCAAAGGAGAGGCGCTAGAGTATGCGCGGCTAGTGGCAGAAGAGGAGGACACCACTCCTTACATGGAATCAATCTCCCTAACACACAAGGGCAAAGAAATGTTTAGAGGTGTTATTGGTGCTCCCCCGCATGACAATCACGAGGAACCTGGAGCGAGGCCAAAATGCAAGAATGCATGCCTCTACAATTTGGGATTACAGGAAGAATGTGGAGAATTAGAATTAATCCCCAAAATGGTTTTGTGTTTGCAGTTGTCTCTGCGTGTAGGGGCAGGGGAGCGTGACTTCTTGACGCGTTTGATATATGAGTAGGGGGCATGACCTTTCTGTCAATCCTCCATCTCGACATTCATCATTTATGCTGTTACTCTCATCATTCCAAAGGAAAAGTACCTACCCTTCGCAATCATTTCTGATATTCTGTGATCCCCCATATTTCTCCATCGCTCCTACTTTGTTGTTTGTTGCTCAGCAGCACACGTCTTAAACAGATAAATGAAACAAAAAAACCACCAAAAATGCTGATGACCTCAATGGCAATAAAGAATTGCCTGTGGGGTGAAAGCAGGCTTCGATCAAATCAGAGGAACAGAACATTCTGGGCATGAAGATGACAAGCAGACTCACTGGGGGGGGGGCTCCTCAGGCGCTTTTTGTGTTTTGTCCTCGTTTCTTGTGTCGATCGCTCACTTTTGATAATATTGGCCTCTCCTCTCGCACCTGTTTGAAATTCACGGACCTTCAGCTCCCTTTTACCCGTCTATCTTGCTATCAAATTGACCAAGTGGATGAGAGCTGAAAACCAATCGAGGTATACCAGGATCTTGCTGCAGATCCTGCAGAAAGCTCATTCTCAGTCCTCCCAACGTCCCAAAATATATTTGCTCATGTGCGCTCAGTCCTCAAACGTTGAGCTGAGGGGCTGCAGCTCTCGAGCGCATTAGCCCTATTCTTAGGTGTGAAATGCGGCTTGTTTGATCAGTGGAGAATAAACACAGGGAGCAGCAGGCAATGGGAGATGTCGATACATACAACAAGAATGAGTCACAAGGGAGTACGCGCGAGTATCGTTCAGCGCTGTTGTTGTTAAATCCAATCAATAAAGGGAAGGTAAGGAAAGAACCCACTTCCCAATAACAAGGCCACGATCGCCACTCCTGTCCCCTAGACAATCAAATATCCCGCAGATGGCAGCATATCAGCCTTTGCAGCGACCAGGTGCCTGTGTTTGCTGGCAAGGGATTGGCGAAGTCCCTCAGGGCGGGTTCCTAAACAGTGACGGGTTTGACGACTTTTTCTTGGGAGATCAGGTGGGAGGCTAGTGAAGTGGATGGCTGTTCCGCCAAAGTAGGATAAGTTGATATGGGAAGGGAAGGGGGATGGGTGGGGAGGGGGAGAGAAAGGGTAGGAGTGGGGTTGGGGAGGGTAAACAGCTACTCTAAGCAAAACTTGGTGGGAGGACCCAAGAAGATCTATTGAAGTGGGGCAATGTAGCTTGCTTGAGCCCCCCCTGCCAAAACTGGTCATCATGAACCATCCAGTTTGTCTTCCCATACAGAACCCTGAAGTCAAGTCAGTGATCATTGTCTACACTGGGCAGCACTGAACGCTCATACTCGGTTATACCTCATTGTTTGCTTCCATCTCCGGTTTTTTATGGCATCATGAAAAAAACATATTCTCTTGCCTCCCCTCCGCCGAAATCCACATCCTATTCAGATACTTACTTTCGAAACTTTATCTACCGTTAGAAACCACATCTTTTGGCCCTGTCCCACGAAAACTAACTTCCCTCCCTCCATTATGGTCGTTGGCACTCTCTTCAATGACTGGAGGTCCCGCCTTGCCATGCAACGAGCCTGTCAGAACGAGCAATCCCCTGCTGCTGCTCTCACCACTGCCAAGCTTTAGCTTACACAAGTTAACACAAGGGATGAGGAGCTCAGTAATAGCACGTGACACAAACCACCAGGTCATGCTTTCGCGGTTGGGCCTGCGCGGACTGTTTTGTCTTATACTTTCACCCTTGCCCCCCCGTGTCCACTTTTCAGGGGCAGATGCCGTCACTACCACCCCCAAGCACCATCACAAGAAGCTTTTGTACAAGCACAAGGAGTTTTGGAAAAGCGAGGCCCCAAATCCCTGGAGGTATTTCACTGTAGGGGCGATCCAGGTCGACAAGGTCTCAATCTGCCTTCACTTGGACCCCCGGGCATAACTTGAGAACGTGGCAGACACAGAGGTAGCGGCCGCTCGATTCCCTGCTCCAGGGCTCCAGCCCGGGAGTCCAGACGAGGTACCAGGAGTCCTGGGAGGGTGAGTACCCCAGACCCCGGGACTTGTTTTCCAATTGGGGCTGGGAGTTGTACCTGGTGACTCGATTTTAATCTGCCTCCAGCCCCACCCCACAACAGTAATCTGACAATGCTCAAGCAGCAATTGTGGCCAACATGGATACAGCCACAGCTCAACTCGCCGCCACTCGGCTTGATTGGAAGCATGCCCGAGCGGTGGACAAGGAGTTCAGGAGGGGCAGGAGGGAGTTCCTACAGCCCAGATGTAGGGAACTCTGATGCTCTGGCACCCCCCCCATTCTAAAGTAATTCGCCGACTTCAAGAGTGGCCAGGCTGACAGTGGCAAGAGCGCGGTGGCTTGGGGACTGGCGAGGCACCCACCAGTACATCGCAGAACACTATGAGATTCGTACGGCTGCCCTGCTGGTCTGAGGCTGGAGTCTAGGGTTCAGAAAAGATCCGAGAGAGAAGTCGCAAACTTTTGTGTTTGACCGAGCCAGAAGGTCGATAGATTGACTTTTCCAAAATAGTCATTCCCACACTTGTCTGTTTCTTCCCAACACGTAGTGCTGGCCCTCACCCACTCCGATGACAACATATTATCCTTGGCCTGTTGATGTTAACGAAGATTGATGAGAGGAAAACTTGCACCATGGACCGTCACAGTAATCCTCCAAGCTGCTCGCTCTGACCCTCCGCACTTCTTCTGTCCTCCCGGCGACCTCCACCTGTCCTTCAAGCCGCAAGAGTCGGAGAAATATCACACCTCAAACCTTGCCATCTGGTTGGAAACCCAGATTTACCTTTGATGCTCTTCCTTAAAAGTTGGCCACTATGTGGCCTGGAGGTGGAGGAGCACATTTAGTATTCAGATGAAGAGGGGTTGTATTGTGCCTATTTTCTGGAATTTGTGTTAGATGTCCTTTTGGACGGCGTGGATAGATAGTTAGCTCCTGGGCACTGGAAAGAAATAATGCGCCTATTCCTAAACGGTCTGCGAATTGCAGACAGCGTTCTGCACAGCAGATTGTGGATCTGAGGCCAAAAAAAAATGGAAAATTCATTTCTGAGGGCCCGTAGGCGCTACACGCTTGGTCGGGGGGTACATAGGCTCCTCACCACTCCCCTTCCTTCAGACCCCTGACACTTTTTGAGATCAATGGTTGAGTGGAACTAGTATACGAGGTGTTTTTACTTTTCCACCCCCCTCCTGGTAGGAGACAGGTTGAAGATGGCTAATGCTTTGGGTTCTTCAGATCTGACCGGTGAATTTGTTGGCTTTTTGTCTCAAAATCCAACCTGCATCTCTTTGAAGCGCCCTCCTTCAAGGTGCTGCCAGGGAGAGGAGATTAAATCTGGCACAAGTTGCTGCTCAACAATGGTCAAACAGCATTGCATAGCTTGCATGCCTGCGCTGAACCAGCTCAACACCGAGTTCATGTCGTCAGCTGAGCTTGGCTGCCTGTTTTGTGCCTTTCCCTTTCTAACCGTACATTCTCTCAGTATGAGTGGTAGAGTTTTTTTATTTCAGATAACTGAGCCATGATCAAGAATTTGGTGGGACCTGATTCAAGAAACATTGCATTGAAGCAATCAAAAAAGCCAAAATGACGTCCAGTACCTTCTCCTATCAAACCATCTTTTCTATTGCAAACTCGTGCACGAGTTCAACTATATGCCTGTCTATTTCTCCCTGTCTATTTCTCATGCAATCCTTTTGCCCGATGAGGTCCCTCACACCACCTGCCTCTGTTTTTGTTTGGAGAATCAATCTCTGGAGGAGGATTTATGTTGGGTGATTTTGGGTGGTTCAACCAGAGATGCTCTCAATATGGCATGGGGTATTTCTTTTGATATCACTGATTGGCTGGGTGAAGCAAAGGGAGTGGAGAAAACATTCTGTCGGCTTTGGAGCTGTCACAAACAAGCAAACCAGCCGGCATCATCTGGCGCCAGCATCAGTTCCAATACCTGTGTGAGTCCCCTCTCTGGCTGCAAACTGAATTTTATTGATGCCGAGTTCATTCATCAGCTGATGACTCAAGTTCGATTTGGCACTCCTCTTCTCCAAGAGGAGTTAGATAGAGTCCCTACATGCCTTGATTGCACAGAGTGAATCAGAGCTTGGGCCTTGGCTCTGTGAATAGACGCTGTGGCTGACTGAACAAGCTGATGGTTTCAGGTCTGTTAAGATTACTCCCTCCAACCTCTTCCCACACTATTACCTCTCAATTGCTCCAAAGATCAACCGACACAAGAGGGAGTTAAATTCTTTATATGGAGAATCTGTTGTAAGCTGTCGCCCTATAGGACTACTCTTGCCCTCCACAGGGGTCGGTTCTTGCTTGGAGAATTGGCCCGCTGGGAGGGATCATCTATCATGATTGCTTTTTCAATTTTAGGCACTCCCCACAAAGATAGTCCCAATGTGAGGTTTAATATCATATCTTGTGATGCCAATCTGGCAAAGGCAGAGTTGGGGGGGTACGACTCCCAAGAGTCAAGGTATTGTGAACTTCTGTAAGCTGTTGTTCAGAGCCTGGAGGCCGTCTTCCACCATTTGCGGGTGGGAGGCATGCCGTAGTGAAGGCCATGGCAAAAGTAAACTCGCAACATTGGAGCTTGTCTATCAACACAGAAGGGGTGGTCCCACTGAACGCAACTCATACAGGCACCATCCACGGCCAAGATCACTCACAACCCCTTAACTATGGCCCTCTCTTAATACCAATTGAATGTGCTTGACCCCTAGTTCAATCGGTGGGATGATTCATGTTTGCCTTGTGCATTGGTCTTCCCTGTCAGAAGTTCTCACTCTAGAAGCGCCCAACCAGGTTTGCTTTGAGATATTGTCGGAAGATACGAAATCATGCTCTAATCAACCTGCATCATCTGAGACCAAGATCCCTTGTAGTGAAATGTGCTCTGTTTACTTGGATCTTTAACATTTTTCCCTCTACTGGTAAATGGTGATGAGTCAAAATATAATTCGGGGTGTATGAAGACGTAAAGGATCCTCCTGAACCCTAATGTGGTCGCCACTCCTATCGATCATAAGGGTTGGGCGCTGAGCCACATACAGGCGTGATGTACATGATGAGGGATACAAGGGGGATGTAGAAGCGATCAGGCTTTGCTAAGCTACTGCGCAACACTTCCGAACTTTGAAAGGCTGAATCCTATACTTGCTCTGTCTATGTGTCCAGAGGCTGCCCCTGTGGAGCAAAAGCACAGGGGTCCCAAGTTGGAGCCCGTACGTGCTGTATGACAGCCTCCTGGATTTCACCAAGTTCAAGGCCGTCCCAGTGGTGGGTAGAGAAGGAAACCTCACAAGAGTCACAAATGGGGGAGCAGGTTGGGAGAAAGGCACAGCCCCTACACAGCTCCAGTTGTCGAGTGGCTGATTAACACCACATGGTCTGGTTCCCATCCTAATGTGTCTCTGTTACTGAGCTAATTGTAAGTTTATGCGTATCCAATCGTGATTTTCCCTGCACAGGAGGCGGATGGTTTTCCAGCTAAGCGCCAAACTCCCAACGCTCGGGGTTCTGACAACCTCATCTGAGGCCCTGCTGACACAGGCAGCCAGTGTCCCTACCCCCGACCAGCGTGCAACTGTTTTCAACTGCGCAGGCTACAACACCCTGACCCTGCCCATGTGGAGGCAGAGCCACACTGCCCGAGACTCTGTCACACTGATAGTGTAGCTCCCAAAGCTTGACATTCATGCCACCGCTAGCCAAGCATGTAGCTCCTGACGCTCCAAAAGTCCCTGTGATGCTCCGGAGGCTTGTCCAAGCCAATGGCGAGGCTTCTGCCCCTTGTGGTTCCGACGACCACATGCTAAGTCCTGGTGATGCACATTGGCAATGCCCCTAAACATGGCTTTGATAAGCCAATTGCCCTGACCCGGCCCGTAGATACATGGAGCCTCGCTCCACGACCCTTTGTCAAGCCGAGCGCAAAGCTCCAGTTGCTTGGGGTTCAGGTTGCCACAAACCAAGCTTGTAGCTACCTATGTTTCCGTTGGTTGACTATGTGCATAACATACCACTCGTGCTCGTTGAGGATTTGAACTGGTTCAGGAAGGAGGCGAGATGCCCCCCACATGTACGTAGGGCTAGATTGTGGCATGAAGATAGAGTTATCCCTCAGCTATATGGGATGGTTCCAGATCTGGCTTCTAGGTTACCAAGGTTTGGTCTCGCAGAAGGGCTGCAAAGAGGCCTGTCCAGCTTAGCATGCACTTACAGGGTAGGATGAGCCCCCGGGGAATGTTGATTTGGTTGAGGTTCAGCATGACCTTGTCGCTGATCTTACCATTTATGTGTACATAGCTGAAGTTAGTTGCAGGTGTATTGGTCCCGTACCTATTTCATCTTCTGTGCTACAATCCACTGTATGATGTCTTGACTGGCTGCGTAGCAGTCAAGTTCCGTGAGGTAGATTTTGCTGGTAGGCTGGAGGACAGTGACAGGGGGAGTAAACCCGAGAGAATTGGTACTTTCCCATCATATGCTTCATTGTCTGGATAATCTGTTTACACTTTCTGCCTATTTGTTGATGGGGTATTTTTTCGACATAGCTCTTTATGCTAGCCATCTCAATGAAGACGTCCCCGAAGTCTGTGAGGATCTGCAGGAGGTGGTCCGTTACAAATATGTTGGGCCAGTCAACCTGACCATAGACCTGCGAGCTGAAGAGGCTCTGTGGTGTGCTTTTGGAAGTGGGGACAAGGGTGACGCGGCAGTTAGTGGTGTCTATCAAGCGCGTACAACAGCAAAGTTCTTTAATGTAAGAGCTTTACGCAATGGGGCACAGGAACTCATCAAACCCAACTGTCTTCCAACACTCTTCTGGAACGGGTAGCAGTGTGAGGAACCCTTAGCTATATTTTGCTCCTTGAACCACTAGCGGTCAGGGCCGCTAAGGATGCAGTGACCAATCGCCTTGTACATCCTAGGCAAATGGCACTCCCTCACCACATTTTGCACTGGTGTGGATTTACTCTGTCAACCCTTAATAGCCTGATCAGGGGTGCACGCTGAGAAGTCATGTACCATGGCCACGCGGATGTAATGTTGGTTGTCAGAGTAGAGGCTGACCGCCCAAAACACACCTGTATCAGGTCGGGGTAGATGTGTTTTTTCACACCTTGATATTGACCTCATAGTCATTGGTTTTGAGGTACTTGCGGAGCTCATAGGCAACTTTGGTGTAATTAGGGGGGCAAGGTTGTAGGGCAACTGAAGGAGATTAACCTCCACAACCATGAACTGGCTAACCTTTATTCCCAGAAGGGGGCTGTTGGTATCTCAATGCCATGATGGCATTGAGGGACTCTTGGCACTTGATGCAGTGCGAGACGTACTGTGGTACGCCGGGGAGCAGATTCAAGATGATTAGAATGCTGGCTAGGCGTCACCTAGCTTCGCATCCTAGCCCTCCGCTTGAGCCACAAGTACCCACGCCCGTAGCCCCCCATCTCACCTCGCCCAGGTACCCCCTGTATTATCCCCTATACCCCCAGCTTGCTTTCATGTACATCTAGACGCGTACTGTGGCTGTGCTGTAGTTCTGGATCATCCTCGGCGCGGCCGGTCCTCAACAACGGACACCATCGCTGAAGGAGTTGGACTTCACCCTTATCTTTGCTTGCAAATACATCGGAAGGTCACAACTCAAGGAGCTCCCCTTTGATAAAGATACGACCTGCCCTCACCGGTTGGGTCGTTACAATGATGTTGACTTCCCTAGGAGGTACATCAAAGTCGCGACGTCGAAGTAGACCCATCCATCTGGCTTGCCATCAGCTCAGCTTTGGTTGGGTACTCAAATGTAGGGGCAAATTGTGGTCGGTGGACGCTCTGAACTTGTGGCCAATGAGTTTGTACCAATTCGCTTCAAGGATGCAAGAGTAACACACTCCTTCTCGTGAATGAAATAGTTCAGTTCCGCTACTTTCATTTTGAGGCTAAGGAAGCTAATAGGTTGGAGGCAAGTAAGGTTAGTCAGGCCTTTCATCCCCGGGGGCAACGGCGAAGAAATCCAGTCGATTTTGCCTGCCGCTTGGGCTACCAATCCTTTCATGGCGAAGTCTGATGTATCAGAATTCAGGTAGGTTGGCTTTGTTGAGTTGCAGTACTTGAGTACAGGTGCCGTACGAATGGCGGCCCTTAGGAGTTAAAACAGATGATGATCCAGGTATGAGATGATCTGGCGGTTTTAGAGGTGGGTAAAGTAGCGGTGCATGATTTGTTGCAACAGCACAGGTACGTTGGTAAGGCCGAATGGCTTGTTATACGGTAAATGGCCGTAGTCGTTTTGATAGGAGTGTTATTGATGCTGTCATCGGCAAAACAGATTCTACGACAGGCGTCCTTGATGTCCTTGACTGTGATGTACTTGGCCTTTCATACCTAGTTTTGCATCTCCAGCAAGGTTGGGATGTGCATGTGGTCCCGTTTTGTGACGCTGTCAAGTACCTAGCCGTTGTCTAGGTACATCTGAGGACCGCAGTCTTCCATTTTCACCTTACACTGGGTCTGCCCTGGGCGGATTGTGAGGGACAGGTCCAACCCTTGTTAATGTACTCATCAATCCAGAGTTGCAATTCCTGCAGTAAGGTCCGACTCAATGGTGGGAGGGGAGTGAAATTTGGTTGCCAACTCTTCAAGTGCAATCTTGAAGCTGAGGTTGTGAAGGTCAGATGGAAGCCCTTGTTTGGTTCCTAGATGTTGGTGGGGCATCTTGAAAATCCCGCCTGTCACTCATTCTGACGCAAGTACTGCCCTGGTTTGACCTTTCTCTATTTGCGTTTGGGTCAACCTCCTTCCGTTGGCCCTCGTTGGCCTCCAAGATGATGATGCTCACCGAGGAGGTCCTCTCAAGGTGCACATGATCTCAGTGTCGGGGTTTTCGAGTTTCTCCTTGATGCCAGCCCCACTGCCTCTTCCTCCTCCAACTCCTCCTTGTCTGGTACCTCAGGAGGCCCCTGTGGGACAGATAACACAGCTAGCACCATATGGGGAGCATCAGTACTTTGTGTAGTGACCTGGCCCTGCACATGGGATGCAGATGGTTTCCCAGGCGGGGTTTCCGAGTAAATGCATATATCACCAAAGGAATATCCTGTGATTGGCACCACCAAGGTTTGTGAAGTTGACCGGCAAGGGGGACCAGCGGTCATAGTGCAGGTGGTAGCCACCACAGGCTCCGCCTCAACCACCTGGTCTGCTTCAACAGGCTGTTCCTTTCTCTATGTACTCCTCCGCAGTCATCCTGCCCTTCAAGAGCATCCAACACTTCCTTTCTCCTCCACTTCTTCACCTTTGGCGTATCTGCGCATGTCCACAGCGCATACCACCGCCAGGTCAACCTCTGGCTTCTCCTCCATTTAGTTCTCATAATCTAACACTGACATGATGAGCTCTACGCCCACAGGGTTAGCGCTGCAATATAATGAGTCTGTGTAGAAGTTGATGTTCTTTAGCTCGGGGATCTTCTTTTAATCCTGTGGCTCCTGGGCCTGGTCAGGTGGGCTCTTCACCTTGCAAAACTTGATTTTGATCTCGCTCATGTTCCTGTCAAAGCCAATCTTATCGAGCCCGTGGAGGGTTGAAATCAAGACAGTCTTCAGGCAGAAACGCTGCCTGAATAGCTTGAAGATGACTTCTATGGTCCAGAAGCTGCCGTTTTCTTCCTTTCCCCTTTCGCGCGCACAGAAAGAGTCATTTGCCCCTCTGCTCAGTGACGTCTTTACAAGCCAGAACTCATCCACATTAGAGTGGGTTTGGTTGCCATCAAATGTTGCCACGTAGGTTTTGACAGCATCAAGGAAGTCGGTTGTCTTCTCGATGCAGATCTCATGACCAGTGAACATAGGGACCTTTTTCCTGCCCACGACTCGGGTGCACTTGAGAGTTTCCACTGTGAGTGAGTTCACTGGCAGAAGCACCAGAGGTAAGGGCGCTGCAGGATAAAATCACCTCCGGAAGCTGAGCAAACTGGGCGGGTGTCAAGGTCCGACCGGCATGTCTTCTTAGTCCACGTCCACTTCTGCACTGCATGACATTAGGGTAGTGGAATGAGACATGATGGGGTTGCTTTGGTAGTTTTGGAGCACATCAATGTGAGGACACGTCAAACATAGGGGGTTTAATGGACAGGGATCTTCCAGATGTCAACACTGTTGTTTGGCTATTTCTATCATCTGATGGGGGGAGGTTAGAACCACCCGTGCTACCGCATAGTCAACCGCGCACCGTTCCATTTGGTCTTCAAAACTTTGGCACTCTTGGTCAATGGAGAACTTGCAAACTCCCCTTTGGTGTTTGAGAAGAGGTAAAGGATGCTCCTGTCTCCTAAAGCGGTCGCTACCACAGCCTATCTCAAGGCTGGGGAAGTAATCCACATACAAGCGCGATGTAGGTAAAGAGGGGATCCAAGTTGGATGTATATGGGATTGGGCTTAGCCAATCTACAGCACATTGTGTCAGAAATTCTAAAGGCTAAGTCCGACACTCCTTCTGTCCAGGCGTCCAAGGGCTACCCCGGTAGAGCAATAACACAGGGATCCCAAGTCATGGTACCAATGCGCTCCAAGACATCCCTTCCAATACCTTCCTTCTATGGGCTCGAAGCCGAATATAATTGTCAGGAATCGCTCCGAAGGTGATTTTTGCACCACTCATCCCCAAGCGGTGTACTCGCGACACACCTCAACCACTCAGAAGGAGTCAGATATTGGACCCTGGGTTGCTGTGCCAGATGGGGTGGTGGCCGGCTGGACAATTGCCGCAGGAGATTGCCCATCATGAAAGTAAACCAACGCAAATCGGCATACCGAAAAAATTGCAAATATTCGATTTTCCTCCTCACTCACTGATTCAAGTAGTAATCTGGCTTATTGCTTGAGTTCAATCATCCATGTGGTGCCAACAGCTTGATTTTGTATGTACCATGCCCCAAGGACTCATCGCCTAAGACAGGGTCTGATATTTTTTTCAGAGAGCTGGGGGAACTGATTGAGAACATTCAATTTCAGGCAGGGGGGGGGTCAAAAGGCTCAGTATTTGGGATGGGAGGTTGGCCGAATAGCCCCTTCTTTTTGCAAGTGAGGGGGTGTCAGATGGGATTGGTCACAACATAGAAAACTAACTGGTGTTATCTGACGCGCTTCTAGTGACATTCTTATACTATGCCCCCCGAATCATATTGCGATCTGAGCTCCATGCCAAGTGCAATCAATAAGCATCATCTCAGTGATTTTTTGCACCGGCCGATGAGAGTTTCTGCTAGGCCGCGGGTAATGGAATCCGTGTTAGAACCTGCGGCAGGCTGCTGGATGGAAAGGTTAATTCATCTTTCGAGTGAGTCTTTCGTAACCCCTCAGCCCAACCACAGTCTGGTCCTGCATGGAGATGTGTGCATTTTGAGTTGATCTTTTCAATTTTGGGCTTTCCATATAAAAGATGCTCCCAATCTTGACAGATCAGGTCTTTTCAGTTGTTCAACCGGTTATTGTTTGCAACCCAAGAGCCGCCTACCCTCATTTGGGGGATGGGGGGTCCCGTAGCAGCTAAGGAAGTGCCGAAGAATTTTTTTGCAGTGTTGAAGCTTTCACATCAATCCAAAAGGTGAAAGGTACAAAAAATGGTCACAACAAAGCAAACTGACTTGCATTATCTAACTCGATACCAATCCCCTCCCTCCACAAGGCCCGCCTTAATCTGATTGCAATCTAACCTCAAGACTGAGTTCAATCGCAAGGCTCTGTCTTACAACTAGCTTTGCACATCTTTTCCCCGATGGGAGTGCGCATTCGAGAACTTGACAATGATAGGGGATAGATCTTTGGCCCCTTGACAGCCTGCTGGATGGACATGTTCAATCATTTATCAATGGAACCTAATGTAATATATTTTCACGACCACAGTCTAGTCGTGCTTGCAGAAACAGCCTGCCCATAAGGCGCTTTGTTGACATTCTCAATTTCGGGCAGTTTCCAGCTCCTTCCTCAATGCTGTGTTAGGAGGTGGTCGGGACCTGGTTGCTGCAAATGGGGTCCTTCTGCAGGCCTCAATGTAAGTCTGGAATAAGAGGAAAGTAAGGGGGGCAGACTTATGGGCCAATGTTTGTAGTGTGTGCCAGGTTCAATTGTTGTGACTGGAGGCTGCCTTTCTCACCGTACAGGAGGGGATGGTAGTCACAGCTAAGGAGGCTGAGTACAGCCAGCTATCACCAGAGAGGACCTTGCCTTGTGAACGCAAAAAGGTCTTGCAACAAAACCAACTGACCAGCTTCAGGCAAGACCAGGATCACTTACAATACCTACACGGGCTCTGATTGCACCGTCCATGTTGTTGAGGACTCGATCAATCATCAGGGACAGGTGAATCATTCCTCTTTCACCCCTCTTCGGACAGGAGTGCTCACTTCCCAGGCTGCTTGAAGACCTTTGTCCGCAAACAAGGAGCAAGTCTTTGTTTGAGGCAAGGAGTTTCCAACAGCACTGGCCTTCGATGCCCCCTCTCTGCTAGCTAAATGAGCTTCCTTCTATGCTGAGTTGCATCATCTGGCCCTTTTCCATTCCATATGTGCTTGAAGCACACCTCTTTTACAAGGTGAATGCACGCTTAAGACCTCGACCACAATTGGAGAATTAGATCTTGGGTGCTGTGTCTCACTCTGCCTGATAATCTATTAAGCAGCTCGCTTTATTGGTATCTCAACCTGGATCACCATCAGATCTTATGCATTCGGAAGTAAAATTTACTATTCCACATCTTCACATCCAATATTCTTCACCATTTAAAATCGCCTCCCCTCTCCCTGCAAACTGACTGCTCAACACCCAGTTCGATTATCTGGCCCTTTGCCCATCCACATTTGCTCCTTTCACCCCTTGTTACTGACGAAAGTGACTCTCAACACCACAACTGTGGAGCTGGTATTGGATAGAGGGTAACTAGCGCCCTGTGTCTTGCGCTGACAGTTGGGCTGGTGAGATGCTCCCTAATCTGTGCTCCAACCGGGGCTGGCATTCGCACTTGTACCGTTCCGCAAAATCCCATCCAATATTGACGTCCATTTCGAAGCCCCCCCCCCCCCCCCCCCCTGCTCTGATGACAACCTGAGTGTACTCTATACTGAGCTCATTGATCTGCCAGCTTCTCATATTTGTTGTTTGCACCCTTTTACCCTGAAAGGAGTGCAACCTCAAGACCTCAACCTTAGAGAAGGAATCTAATTCTCGGTCATGCAACTCAAGGTGCCTAATGAGCATGTGGGTGGCCCTCTTCATCTGCATACCAGCCTGGATGCCGTCAGAGCCTGCCCAGTAGCAATTTACCCCAAATTTTTAACAACAGCACATCCAATGTCCTCAACTACTCTCATACCCTCCCTCCTACCCGCTCTGATTCAAACAAATGTTTTCGACAGCAATCTGGCCCTTTACATATCCATTTTTGCTCCAGAGACCCCTCATCCTCAAGGGGAATGAACTCTCAACACCAAAACTGCAGAGTTCGATGTGAATGTTGACTATCTA
This sequence comes from Blyttiomyces helicus, assembly GCA_003614705.1. Lineage (NCBI taxonomy): Eukaryota > Fungi > Chytridiomycota > Chytridiomycetes > Blyttiomyces > Blyttiomyces helicus. The sequence goes on along the minus strand of KZ993935.1, from coordinate 5,392 downwards.
GGGCCCTACGTCGCTCACTGCTGGTTAGGCCGATGAGTCCTCAACAGTAGATTTGGATGTGGACCTTGGGCTCTGCATCTCTGGCTGTCCGATTGGGGCTGGCTATCACCCATTCCAACCTGGATCAGTGCAGGAGTATGCCCATCATAAACCAATAACTATCATTCCAAAGGATCTCATCCAAATTCTCCTCTATTTCCGTATTCCCAGACAATTTGTCCCTGCTCACACCACAAACTGAATGTTATCGCAGCTGTCATGATCCAGAGCCATGGAACAGTCCTAAGCCAGGGCCACGGAACAGGTCATGACCCGGAGCCACAGTACAGGTCATGATCCAGAGCCATGCTTCAAAGTCCCGCCCCAGAGCCACAGCACCGGCTCTGACCCAGAGCCATGGTAATGGTCATGAAACAGAGTGATTGCATTTGGATACCTTCAAGGCGGAGTTTCTATGCCACATGACTCTGGATATCTTCTGGCACAGCTCCAATCCATGCCACAGACCCAATCCCCAGCACAGCCCCCACTCCAGCACAGCCCCAATTTCCAGCACAGCCCAACTTCCAGCACGGCCACAAGCTTCCCCTTTATATAGACCCATGTATCCCTCCAATGTAGACCATCCTGATCAACACCAGTCCTGGCCAATACAATCTAGTTCTGCCTCCGAGTCCCCTTCCTGTGTAGTCAGCTCCCGCTCCTCTCCAAGACCTTTCATCAAGTCAACACCCTCAACATCATACCGTCAAGCCTGCTGCCCCTAACAGCAGCCCAGTTGAATCATATGGCCCTTTCCCAATCCATATTCGCTTTGTGCGTCCCTCCCCCCTGAGGGTAAAGAACACTTAATGCAACATCTGAGGAGTTGGACTTTGATGTTTGACCTTCCATCTCAGGCTGCGGGACAAGCTTGTGAGGGACTGGTTTGCTCATCATGAAGCTAAACCTATTATCCAACAAGATCATGTGCAATATCCTCCTCCATATCTGGTACCCTACTCCTTGAGCGGATTGTCAACTGAACATGCTCTACACCCCGTTTATTCATCCACCCTTTTTCTTCCTCGCCCGCAGAGAAAGAATGAGATGTTGGCCCTTGTGTCCTTGCTGCAAGATGGGGCTGGCTTGTTAATAGAATTCTATTTATGAAGCGAAGCCATGCGAAGGCTATTTCTAGTCTTCCGCTTCTCCACGGTTCAGAGGGCTGAAATCGCTTGATGCCCGAGTTTGAAATTTATTCTACAGACAGATTCTCTTCTTGGATTCTAACACCTCCACTGCCAGACTGCTCACCACAATGAGGGTCTGGTCTTGTTTTTGGAGAACATCACCTGCGGAAAAAGAAAACTGATAGGGGAGTTACAATTTCGACCAGGCGGTTTATTTTGATTGACCTCTCGTTGAAGAGCACACTCCAAACTGTAATGTGTTTAGGGATGAAACAGTGAACTCTATGGACTATTGTTTGTTGTGACGTAAGGGTCAGCCTTTTATTGTAAACGAAACGGGGTGTGGCATACTGTGCACTCCTTACTGGGCTCTAGAATGTTTCGGGGCTCCTGGTCAAGGGGGAAATGTCAAAGTCATCTTCGCGGTCTGAGTAGAAGTCAACATTCCTCCTAATTCCCTATTGTGGTCTCCACCGCTAACTATCTAAAAAGCAGGCCCTAAGCTGTATACAGGCAAAATTTAGGTAACGAGGGCATACCGGGGGGATGTATATGGGATTGGGCTTGGCCGATCTACGCTGCGACGCGGCAGGTCTTCTAAAGGCTAAGTCTGACACTTGCTCCATCCAGGCGTGCAAGGGCCGCCCCTGTAGAGCTGTACCTCAGGTGTCCTAAGTCGCGGCGTCAATGTGCTTTAGGACATGGTTGCTGATTGCAGCAAAGGGGAGTGGAGAAATTTCAGGGTTATTCAACAGAGGACCTGGCCTTAATGAATCACTCTAATCATCTAATGTTCAAGGCCAAGACGACTCCCAATACCCACGTTGCTCCAGTTGCATACTACAGTCATGCGCTCAATGGCCAGTTCAATTTTTGTGGGGAGCTCTACAATTCTGCTTTGCACCCCTCTTTTCTGATTGCCATGCCAAAGTCACAACTAACATCCTCCTCCTTTTTCAATACCCTCCTCCCGGCTCAGATTGTGATTTGTATGCACTTGACGCCAAGTTCAAGCATCTGGGTCTTTTCCATACTTCCTTTTTGCACCCCTCTACCCGGAGGGGAGTGCACACTTGGGACCTTGACCATAGAAAAGCAGCTAGAAGGAGTGGATTTTGGGCTTGGCATTGGTAGATGAGCTAGTGACTGGCTCTCCTAATCAGCATTCCAACCTGGATCACTGCAGATCTCCCCCATCAGGAACCAAACTTCCAATTACACAACATCACATCCAATATTCTTCATCATTTCCCATACCTTCTAACTGACTGTGCTCGTCGCCCAGTTCAATCATCTGGCCCTTTCCCAATCCATATTTGCTTTTTCCACCCCTCGTCCCCGAGGGGAGTGGCACTGGACTGGGGCAAGGAATTGAATCGGAGAGGGAATTTAGGTCAGTTTGCGGGAAGCTAACTGGCCAGCATCATCTGGGGCTAAGATCACTTCCGGTACCCTCCTCCTTCAATGCCCCTCTCCAATTGCAAATGTACTGCACTCGACGCTGAGTTCAATTATCTGGCTATTTGCCATATCCATGGTTACTTTTTTCACCCCTCTTTGGCGAGGGGTGTTTATTCAACACCTAGACCGTGGTGAAGGAACTGGAGGGCTTGGGCGCTGAGTCTCGGCCTGCCGGATGGGCTTGTGAGGGACTGGTATATTGGTGTTCGGATTTCGATCGGTATCAGAGCTTGCCCATCACGAAACGAAACCTACTGTTGCACAAGATCCCATGCAAAATCCTTCCCCATTTCCAATACCCACCTCCTCGTTCCGATCACAAACTGAATGTGCTCGATGCCCAGTTCAATCATCGGTCATTGCCGGAGAGATATTTTTTGCACCCCTCTCCCCCAACAGGAGTGCTCACTCATGCTATGAGACTTTCTTCTCGGAGAAGGATTTAAGATTGGATTGCTGGAAGCAAACTAACATGATCATCTGAGGTCAAGAGTGTTTCCATTACCCTCGTCCTTCAATGCCCGCTCTCCGATTGCAAACTGAATGAGCTCAAGGAGAAGGTCAATCATCTGGCAGTTTCCCATACTAGTTTTTTCCACCCCTAGTCCCTGAGGCGAGTGGACACTCAAGACCTCGACCGCAGAGTGGGAACTGACGGCCCTGCGTCTCCGGCTCCCGGATGAGCTGGTGAGGGGCTCAGTTTGTCGGCGTTCCAACCTGGATCGGCGTTGGAGTTTGCCCATCATGTAGCGAAACCTACTATTTCACAAGATCCCCCCCCTCCACTTCCAATACCCTCAACCCCGCTCCGATTGCAAACAAATGATATTCGTTTTTGCAAACTCATCTTACTCTTCAGCTGGACTGCTCACTTTACCAAGGGTTCTGTCGTGTTATTGGAGAACGTCACCTGTGGAGAAGGGCTCTGCTAGGGCTGTGTTTTCAATTTTGGACAGGAGGGGTTTCTCTTGAATGGCTACGCATTTGGGATAGGAGGTGGGCTCAACGTCCGCCATTTTCGAGTGGGGGAGGGATGAGATGGATGATGACAAACGCGTCCCGCGAAAGATATCGCGAAGGAGACACCATCGGCCAGGAGACAGGAGCCGAGTCAATATTTTGTCATGACTTACACTCCTTCAGTCACCACGCCGTGAGCCGTGCTACGCCACATTGCAACCAACGCTCGCCTGAACGCAGCGAGCGAGCCATAGGGAGCATTCCCTCATCGGGGAGTCGAGACTTCCCCCTCTGGTCTTATTTCATGAACCCGCCTTGCTTCATGAAAATCCAGCCCCTGCACCGAAAACGCGCGCGCCTGCACGCGTGAGTTGCGCTCAGATGGGGAGGAGACGCGTTTTCCGCCGAAAAATCAGGCCCCAGGCTTACGTGTGCCCAGGCGAAAGAGTGAGGCCGCCCAAAAGCAGCGCGTCATGCATCTTCCTAGGCCCTCTTCACACCACGTCCCCCTCCAACCGGGACACAAAAACGGCACCCTCCTCGTGTTCCCCCCTCCCCCCCTCGAAACACATACACAAGTTATGGACTCTGCCCATGTTCAGATGAATCCGGTGAAGGTGAGGGTGGGTGAGGTGGGGAGGGAGGGATGCCGGGGTTGGGGTTGTCGCTGCATGGGTGCTGACTCCACCCCACCCCCCGCAACGATCCTCCCCCCGCAGACCCAACCCCCCACTGAAATCTTCTCCCCGCTGGCGGGCGAGAAGGCTACCTCCAACAGCAGCGGCGGCAGTCTCATTGCGGTGAGTTTGCGATTCCAACGAGGCTTTTTTTTGCTTTTTTTTTTGTGGGGGGGTTGGGGGGGGTTGTAAGCTTTTTTGTGGGGCTGTGTCGGAAGCCCCCCTTCTGAGCCTGCCTCTGACCCCCTCACCCCTCACCCCCCAGGTCGTGCCAGTGGTGGACGAAGAAGATCCAGAGCACCAGCAGCTTCGCGCGTTTCTGCAGCGGGTTGCGGATCACCGGAAGGAGGCTGAGATGCTTTCGCGGAGGAGGGTTGATGGGGTTGAAAGGGTTTTGAAGAGGGCTAGGACTTCGAAGGTATGTGAGGGTAGGGGGGGGTGTGTGCGGGACCGGCACGTGCTTGTTTCTTCATGAAGTCTAACCCCCATCGACCCACCTACCACCCACCCCACCCCCCCACAGCTCTCAAACCAAATCCGCACCCGCCTCTCCCTTGCAATGCTCAAAGTCCGCAACAACTGGACCGACAAAACCTTCCCCGAAATCAAAGCAATCTGCGCCCTCGACCCATCAACCCTCTCCCGGCTCTCCCCCCCCGCGACCGCCCGCGCCCCAACCCCAACGATGCAAATGCAGGCCTTCTCGCCCGCCAGAGCATGTGTGTCGTCCCCCGCGCGAGCCCCTTACGCAACACCCGTCGCATCCCCGCGCGTGGGACCGGCACCGCAGAGGATGCTACAGCCCCCGTTCGCGTGCGGGATGATCCTTACGCCTGTTGCGTCACCCGTGTACGGCTCCCACGACTCCATGGACTCGGCTCCGCATCACCCCCCTGGTGCTGGCATTGGGGCGGAGGAGGGCGCGAGGTTGTTGATGCAGATGTTGGGGAGTGCTTGAGGGTTGTGTGTGGCTTGTTGTGTTTTGGGAGATCTCTCTTTTACCCTCTCTCTCTCTTCCTCCTCTCCTCTCTCTCTCTCTTCCTCCTCTCTCTCTCTCTCTCTCTCTTTCTCTCTCTCTCTCTCTCTCTCTCTCTCTCTCTCTCTCTCTCTCTCTCCCTCCCT
>KZ993934.1:0-22815 GCA_003614705.1 Blyttiomyces helicus | reverse complement strand
CTGAATCTGCACTAGTCCGGCCCTCTGCCATTGTTCCTGTACCCACGTGCTACGCCCCTTGCTTCCACGTACGCGGAACCAAGCCTTTTCCTGGCCAGCTTTGGCAACTTGATCGTAGCCCCGCAGCCAATATTGGTTCCCTACGCTACACTGGGACAGCCTGGTACAATGGTCCTGTTCCAACAGCCCTCCGCTGGCTACGGGCGGTACAGAGGCACAAATGGAAGCGCCAGCAGACGAAGTGGAAACTCCTACGCACGAGGTGGCAGAAGCAACCAAGGAGGAAGCCTGTAGTAAACCTGGTACTGTTTACTGGAGCCTTGAACGCTTCTGGTCTGGAGGTCAAGGTGGAGTTGTGATAGTCTCCTTCCAGGTTGGGGAAGAGGTAAAGAGGATGCTTCTTCCCTAATGCGGTCGCCACCACTATAAAACCTAAGGCTGGGCGCTAAGCCACATACAGGCGCAATGTAGTCGATGTGGGGATACAGAGGGGATGTATATGCATGAGGGGTGTATCTGTGTCTTGGATCAGGCTTAGCCAATCTACGCGACCCGTCAGGACTCCCAAGACTAAGTCCAACACTCGCTATGTCCAGGTGACCAAGGGCCACCCCCGCAGAGCAATCCCGCAGGGCTCCCAAGTTGCAGACCCGATGCGCTTTAAGCCAGCGTCCCAGATTTTGACCAAGTAGCACGAACGTCTTAAGTAGCAGGTAGAGGTAGAAATCTCACAAGAGCTACCGGCGGCAACCCAGGCTGGGAAATAATTCATCGCTACGGCATGTCCCCAGCTGTGGAGGGGCCAACTAACACAGCGTGGTCGGATCGCCATCCAAGTGCATCATCGGTTCTCAGCTGCTTGTAAGTTGGCGTAGCTGTTGGGGCCGTGAGGTGCAAGTCAGGGGGAGTTTTGTGAATCGCCATTATTGTAATAAGGTGTGGCTTCCGTCTTTCTCCTTTCCAGCAGGTGCTCCCCCCACCAGCAGGCACTTCATTTCACCGCGGAGGGCTCAAGAGGCTTGCAATTCTTCACTTCTGGTGACAACATATGAAGTTCCGGCGACGCGGACAGGCAATGCCCCTACGCCCACCCAGAAGGCAACTGGATCTTATGGCATGTGGGGGGCCAAGGCCTGGCAGACTGGCAGTCAGGGCAGCTCATCACGTAGTCGCTCATCCTCTTGTACATCCCAGGCCAATGACACTTGAGCGCCATCTTTGGCACTGTTTGGGAAATACCCTGTTGTCCCCCCTTAGCTATCTGGTCAAGATAGTGTGCTAGGGTCCCAGGTTTCATGAGCTTGGTATTGTAGAGTTGGTCCTCGTAGGAGAGAAAGGCCTCGCGGAACGCATGTTTGTTCAGGTCCACCGTGCTTATTGCCAGGGTAGATGCGTTAAGGCGCGCTGGGATTTCCAGCGCGAATTTGTTGGTTAAGAGGTACTTGCTGACCTCGTTGGCCGTTGTAGAGTCGTTGATGGCAGTAGGGTTGGCTGGCACCTGGAGGGGCTCAGCCTGCATAACCATGAACTGGGTGGTTGTTGTTCCCTCCAGGGGGCTGTGCGTGATGGTGTTGAGGCGTTATTGGCATGAGACATAGCGCAGGATCTACTGTAGCCTGCAAGAGAGGATGTTTGTGAGCTTGTTGTACTGCTCGGGGAGGTAGGCGACCTCGAAATTGAAGCTTTTGAGGGACTCGACCCATCCAGCTTGCCATTAGCTCAGCTTAGGTTTCAAATTCAGGTATGTCAGCCACATGTGATCAGTAAACCCCTGAAACCGGTGACCTTTGAGCAGCTGGCGGTTTGCTTGGAGGATCATGGCAAAGGAGAGGAGCTCTTTTTCTTAGACGGGGTAATTCAGCTTTGCTGGGTATCTTGCCACTCAAGAAGCTTAAGGGGCAAAGGCGCGGGAGGTTTGTCAGTCCTTTCACAATCGTGGGTAACGGCAAGAGAACTTCTTCCTCGTGGGTTGCGGCTTTGGCAATCCACGCTCTAATGGCAAGGTTGGATGCGCCAGAGAGGATGTAGGTCAGCATTGTTGGCTTGTTGCGCGTGAGTATGGATGCTGTTCAAATGGCGGCTTTGAGACTTGAACAACTGTTCCTCCTCCGCTGTCCACCAAAACAATACATTGGCTGATTCAAGGTGTGACAGGGGCAGTGCTATCCGGGAGTAGCCGTAGATGGAGTTGCGGAGGTAGTTGGTGAAGCTGAGGAAGGACTTGATGGCGGTCGTGATTTGGAGGGTTGCCCATTGGCGGATTGTTGCAATCTTTGATGGTGTAATCAATGCGCCATTGGAACCTAGTTGGTATCTGCTGAATTTGACAAAAGATCGGCTCTGGTGGCATTTGGTCGGCTCAATGTTGTGCTGTTTTTTGGCCAGGAAGCATATCACCTTGTTGACGTGTTTTTTTTGGCGCTCTTTGGTTTCAGAGTATATGAGGATGTTGTCAAGGTACAAGATAGCGTAGCTACCATAGGGGTGGCCAAAGTACTGGTTCATCATACTTCGGAATACTGGGGTTGCGTTGGTGTGGCCAATCGGCATAACAATGCATTCAATGTGGCGGTAGAGCGTGCGGATTGTGGTTATGTTGATGCTGTTTCCCGGAACACTGATTAAATGGTAAGCGTACATGACGTCAATGACTGTGGAGTATTGGGCCTTCCATACCCAGTCACACATCTACGGGAGGCCAAGGAGAGCCATTCAATCGCGTTTGTTATGCTGTTGAGTCCGCGTTAGTTGAGGCACATCCGTAGACGGCTGTCTTTCTTTTATTGCGATTACAGCGGGTGCGCCCCAGGTGGATTGCAAATTATAATCAAACACATGACAACGTACTCAACTATCTGCCATTGCAATTTGACCAATACGGTCTGACTCATTGGGCAAAGGGGGGAGAACTTTAGCTTTGCACCTTTCAGGGCAATCTGGATGTTCAGATTGCTGTGGTCAGTTGGCAAGCCCTAGTTCAGCTCCAAGAGGCCCGTAAGGTCGTAATTCTTGATAACCTTGCGGTGGAAGCCTTCTTGACCATAGTCAACAATGGTCAGGTCAGGACTGGCTTTCCTTTCCCCAGAAAGGTCCTCTTTGTGGAGAACCTTTGTTGCCTGGATTCCCATTTTGTCAGGTTGGTTCAGATCAGGGGAGAAGTGAAACATATTAACGTTTGGTCGAATTTCTTCTTACACCAGGCTTGCATAAAAGAGTTCAGTCAGTTTATGATTTCCAAACCTTTGGTGGGCTCCAATTGTGGCGGTAGTGGCATGGGCAGGTTGGTTTCCATGGTGTTGATGCGGGGGACGGTGTAGAGCTTAGCTTGTTTGGCTGGGTGCTTGGCCCCCCAGGCACTTTGGTTGGGTTGGGCAGGAGTAGTTCAGGTGCGGCGCTTGTGTGGAAGTTGAAGGGCCAGCCTATCTGCATTCTTACGCCAAATCATGCACTGACCAGCGAGAAATTGGGCAAGGGGTAGCCTGAGTATGAGGTGGTAGTGGATTGGGGTGACAATGAGGGGTAGCAATAACAAGGTGAGAGTGTCCATGCTGGGTGCATCTTGCAGGCTGATGTCGGCACAGGCCAGTAACAAGGATCAGGTTTAAATACGGCAAGTGGGCAGCTTGATATGGAGGGTTTGATTCTGGAGATTTGGTGGTGCTTCATGTACCAGTAAGAAACCACAAACTTGTAGCATCCTGCCCACACAGATTTGAGAGAAGAGACCGTTGAGGCAACTACTGACGACGTAGGCATCAACAACACCAGGGGCAAGAGGAAGGTTTTTGAAGGACATCAGTGTCATCTTGCCATCCACGTACTTGTCTGCATGGTTCATACTGATACCCCTGTGAGCCACAGCGGGAATGGGCGTCTTCCCCAGCGGCCTTGCAAAAACTCTCAGTCACCTGTTCCACTCTGCCTACGGCCCTGGCTGGTCCAGTCCCTGTTGGTGTTCGTGTGAATCTCCTCTGATTGGCCATTGTTGGCCTACACGTTGTTGATGGTTATGAACAGGGCGCACTTATCTGGCTCCATGTAGGTCAGCTGGACTTCCATCTACTTGATGCTGGTGCCGGGACCACATCCTGTGCCCGCTCCTCTGCAGCCGGTACCTAAGGGGGTAACCATGGGGCGGTTGGCGAGGTGGGCATCAAAGGAGGAGCCCCAGTTTGAGCGTAGTGGCAGTGGCCTGGGCAGTGGCAGCAGATGGTCTCCCAGTTGGGGTTTCCAATAAAAGGTGCCCATCTGCTACGGTAGTTGCTGCGGGTGATGCCAAACCTGCCGCTGGTAGCTGGAATATCAGGGGCGGGGCATGGGCGATTTATGTGCAAATGGTAGATGCCGTGACCTCCTTCATAACCGCCCTGACCCCATCCACAGCCTCCTGTATGTTATTTGTCCACTTCCATGATGATCCTGCCCTTGATGTGAGCCCATCGTTTGCCTTCCCCATTTTTTCACCATCCGGGGTGAACCTCTCCGCAAATCGGTCCTCTTCCAGCTTCAGGTCAATCTCCTCTTTGATACCTTGTTATTGGCATTATCGAGCGTGGTGCACCTTCACATGGCCGGGCTGCATGCCATCTCCAAGTTAACATCCAGCTTATCCTCCTCCTTTTGCTTCTCATACTCCACCACTGACTTGTAGAGCTCATTGGTTGCATGACTAACAATGTTGAGATGCGTGACATTGTAGTAGCTCATGTAGTCCAGCTCCAGCATCTTCTTCTCATTTCTATGCATGTGGGCCTGGTCCACACTGCTTTTAGCGTGCGAAGCTTGATAATGATCACATTCAGGCTCCCTTTGAGGTGGATTTTGTTGAGCTCGCGGCAGGTGGAGTTCACAACATTCTTTCGGTAGAACTGCTTTGCAAACAGGGAGTAAAACTGTTGTATGGTTGTGAAGTCACTGTTGTCATTGTATACTTTCTCAGGCCCACGGAACCAGGTGTTTCCACCTCCATGCAGAACGTCTGAACTAGCCCACTCTTGTCCTCCTTTGTGTCGTTTGGTTCCCGGATGAAGATGTTGACTTAGGCTTTGTCAGTGTTGAAGAAATTGGATGTCCTCTTGATACTGTTCTGTTTACCTGTCAAGGGGGGGACATGTTCCTTTGGCAAGGCGCAGGTAGTCTTGAGGGGGTTAGCTGGTGGGCAACACTTCTCTTTGGTTCATCTAGGGTTGGGGGAGGTCTGAACCAGTAATGCTACCATGTAGGTCACTATTCTTACCGTTTACCGGGGTCTTCAACGCTTTGGGGCTTGGTGTCTAGGTGGAGGTGTCCAAGTCTCCTACCAGGTTGTGGCAGAGGTAAGCAGAGTGATGATTCCCCAAAGTGGTTCCCACCGCCAATTATCCTAAGGGTGGGGCGCTAGGCCGCGTACAGGTGCAATGTAGGTGATGTGGGGAAAAAGGGGGAATGTATATGAATGAGGGCTGTATCTGAGGCCCGGATTTCGCCTGGCAGATCTAAGGGGTGTCGCTTCTGGACTCTCAAGACTAAGTCTGACACTTGCTCTGTCGAAGCTTCCAAGGGCCGCCCCCGCCGTGCAGTACTGCAGATGTCCCAAGTCCCGTCGCCGATGCTCTCTATGACAAAGCCCGCAAGGAGGTGCTCACGGGGGCGCTGCTTACGGATAAGGAAGATGCAGAAGTACTACCTGGTACACGGCCGCTTGCACTTTTAAAGGGGAGCACCAGCAGCTCTCCTAGAAAGCAGACCACCCACACATTGGTCCAAAAGCTCGAAACTGATATTCTTGATCCAGGCAGGAGCCCAAAGAATGGCACTCTAGCCAGATGATTCGTGGGACCCCGAATGGGACCCCTTCACAGACAACTAGTAATTTTGAAGGCGTTGGCAGAAAGACCCATTCTGTTGGCGCAACAGAAGGGGCTCAGCGTTTGCCCCAGAACAACCAGACCAATCAAGCCATGCTCCTTCCCTTTCAATGAAGTTCTATCGACCCATCATTATTGACCCTCGAAATCAATAATTTCGAAATGAATCCTAGTCCTGGGATAGTGGACCTGGAATGCTCCTTGCAGGTCTCCCAGGCCCAGGCGGGGAGTCCAAAGAATGGCATTTAAGCCAGCAGATTCCTGGGACGCCAAATGTGACCCCTACATGGACAAACAGAATTTTTTAAGGCGCCGGCAGAAAGACCTATTCTGCTGGCTCAACAGAAGGTAAACAGTGTTTGTTACTAGAAGGACCAGAGAAATCGAGTCATCCTCCTCCCCTACAACAAAGATACCATCAAGCCCATCATTTTGATGATCTTATCATCCCTGCTTCAACGGCCAATTCGCAGGAATCCTCATCGATTCTGGCAGCAACAAACTGGTTGTCTGCAATTGCTTCGTCACCAAGCAATGCTTCAGTAAGGTCAGGTCATCTCAACCCCTTCCAGTTGATCTGGCAGCCCGTGGCGAGTCTACTTGAGTTCACCACATGGCTTCAACCAACATTAGTCCACGCGACCCAGTCTTGAAGAACATTTTGAGCTCAAGGCCTTGCCCTCTATTGTCATCTCCATTCTATACGACATCATCCTTGGCCTCCCGCTGGCTAGGTCCTTTTGGGGACTCACTACTGCATGGCCTGACGCAAATTTTTGACCAACCATTGAGTTTAAGCATCGGGTGGGGTACTTCAGCATTCTCTTGCAGCAAACCCTTTGTGAATGGGAAACACCCCACCCTACAGAACTAAGGGAATACCGGACTCTTTCTTGCCCTTTAATCTCCATCATCAACCGGGACCACAGAAACAAGCCCAGGGGACCAGAGCACCGACAGGACATATCCCTTCCTGGTTTCAGGGAGATGAAGTCCCAATGGTGTCTCAAGGCTAGGCACTGCAGAAAGTTTGACTTCAAAGCTCAGCGCCTCCCAGCGCATAATCCCGACAACGCTGATGTTATGGAAGCCCACACCGGCCACTCCTGAGCAGCTCCTTGATCCTAATAACATGAGGCCCTCAGTCAACCGGAAGACGAAGAGTCAAGAAGGGCTCTTCAAGGAACTGATCAAGAAGTACGAAAACACCACCCTCTTCTGGCCTAACAAAGGTCTTCTACCCTACCTGGGTTACCACAGCTTCTTGCTCAAACTTCTGGAGGTTGCCCAGCCAAACCTCAACCTGCCTCGTCCACTGACAGAAAATGAACTCGACAAGCTAAATACACAGATTGACAGCTACCTTGAGATTACATGGAACTGGCGCTCCGGCTCAACTTTGGGAGCATCAATCGTTTTTGCAAAGAAAAAGGACGGCGGAGAATGATGCGTCTTGACCATTGAGGCCCTAACTTTATCTCCGAGCCAGATCAAACGCAACTACCAAGCCTATTGGAAATGTGCGATCGACTAGCCAAGGCCAAGAGCTTCACCCTCAAGGACGTCAAGGATGCCTACCACGGGGTTTCGATCGCAGACGACACCATAGTGAAGACAGCTATTCAGAGTGGATATGGTGACTTAGAGTTTCTGGTCATGCCACTTGGGCTATAGAACGCCCCGGCGTGTCTCTAGCGCCTCACAAGTACTATCCTCAAGCATATGTCAATAGGCCAAGGAGGAAGGTCAGCTCTGTGGTCATGAGGTTGAACAGAAGGGCAACTCCATCGCTCTTTCCAAGATTGCTACGTTCCTTGAATGGGCAATCCCACGGGATACCACTGACATCCAGTCCTTCCTCGGATTCAGCAACTACCTTGTTTCCTAAGTGGACCACTTCTTGGAAATTGCCTACCTGCTTTCAGAAATGTGTTCACACAAGATGGCATGCATCTGGACCAAGCGCGAGCAGTTCGCCTTCGAAATCTTACAGTTTGCCATCTCGACCGCACCTGAGCTTGTTTGCTTCAATCCAAGCCTCGAGACGTACATCTTCTGCGAAGCCTCAAATGACGCCGTTGGTGGATGCATTGCTCAGCACGCCAAGGACAACAACCAGATGGCCACCCTGTTTCCGACCACCATCAAGGGCCTTATGATCTTTCCTCAACCTTGACCAAGGTTGTCTTCACTTGGAAGATGAAGCTGCCGGAATAGAACTACCCGGTGCGCGCAAAAGAGTTCCTTGCTCTTGTAAAGCTTTTGAGAGCCAACAGCCAAGAGCTCATCAGCATCCAGCTCCTAGCCCTTGCAGGTAATAGATCCCTCTTGTACTTAAAAACTCAACCAAAGCTCAGCCGCCAACATTCCGGTTTCACTGAATGACCTCAGGAGTAGGACTTCTTGATTGAGTACCTCCTGTGTCAATTCAATACCATAGGTGATGTTGTCAAGCTCATTGCCGTTACCACTTGGGACCTCTGCAGTATTGCTCTGCAGGAGCAGTCACTTTACGCCTGGACGGAGCAAGTGTCGGACTTCTCTTGGGATTCGCTGTCCTAAAGTGAGTCAGTGCCGGAACTTGTAACCCCTGTGGTATTGCTCTCCAGTGGCGGCCCTTGGATGCCTGGATAAAGTAAGTGTTGGACTTAGTCTTGGAAGGCCTGACCTGTCGCACCTTAGATGGGCTGAGCCCTATCCTAGCCTGGATACACTCCTCCCACATATACTTTACCCTCTGTATCCCCATCATCATCTTCCTTTACCTGTTCTCCAATTTCTGAAGGAGACTTTGACACTTCCACCTTGGCCCTGAGCCCTGAAGTGCTGAAGACCCCAGTGAACACTATGACGTTGACTATATCCTAGCACCACTGGTTCGGACCTCCCCCAGATGAAACTCGAAGAGATGTATTGCCCACTAATGAAAACACCTTCACTTTAACTTCAGCACATTTGAAGTGCCTCCACGTTTGACGCACCCAAATTGGCTCAAAATTCTTCATCTTCACTTCACTCTCTCTTATACCCCAAAGACATGGCATGAGGACAAGGACACAAGCGTGGGCAACCTGCCGGTCCAACCCTGATGCCAACCCAGTTCACCCAACTCCTTAACAGCATCCAACCCCCTGCGCCTTCTCCACCGGTGGACTAGCACACCATGGAAACCCTCTAGTCCACCTGCGTTGTGCATAAAGAGCAGTTCCCCATGTCCACGGTTATGTATGTTGCTGAAGACACTGTCGGTCTTCTGCAGTGGTCAAGCCCTTTTACAAACATGTTTTGGTGGTGGTGGTGGTGGTGACAGTGGGGTCTCGTGGACAAGGAGAATTCAACAGTTAAAAAAGTAGGTCTGAAAGCAAGAAAATAAGAGTGTGTTCCACACTGCAGCGCCTCTTGCTGAGGATGGTTTTTTGCACCTTTGGCTGGTATGACAGTTAATGGATGTCAGCAAACCTCATGACAAACGAGCTAGAAGTTTTGATAGGCTTTTTTCTAAGTTCGCTACGTCTGCGAGGGTGTAGGGGAAAAAGTATCGATCCAAGTTTTCAAGCAGGAGAAACACACGTGTGGCGAATGGACCGGACCCAGACTGTCACTGTCACTTGCGGTGTTTGCAATGTGTACGGAAGCTCTTGATCCTAAATTGCTATCAAACATGTCACATCATGGCCCCATCAGAAGTCCATACCCCTCTGAGGACTCTTAGCTGCTATTGGGTGGTGAGCGAGGGGCTGGGGCCCCCACAGTCGTTTTGCCACAAGCCAAGGTCGATGGGCCCTCTTTGACTGCAAGGGCAAAGAGGGAGGAAATGCTCAATCTTGGTGCCCAAAAAAGAGCATTGATTTTGACATTGGAAGGGGAATACCGGAGGCATCAGAGTGAGCAAATCAACCACAGAAGTTTGGGAATAAAATCAATGTCTGATCGCGGGGCAAGAGTTTGACAAGGGAGGCAAGTGATTCATTCAGGCTGAAGAAAGTTGCATCAAGGTCAGAGATTAGCACGTCATGTGAAGTCCAAAATATGGATCAGGAGCAAGAAGATTTCCACCTCTAGCAAATTCACGACTACGTACTCCCATACTGACAGTCCTCATATCAAATACCAGACCAATGATAAGGGGCAAGAGGATACTAATAAGTTAGAAGGAGCGAAATTCATCAGCCACCCTGTAGTTTCTGAGGCAGGCAAAGAGGGCTGCAGAATATAATTTGAAAAGTGTAGTAGTTGCAGACTTGAAGGAGAGCAGAGTCATGCAAGTACTGAGGAGGAGAAGGGACGACATCAAGGAGGAGGAAGGCCACCTGTAATATTCATGGACAAAGATGTTTTGGATTGGGAGTTGCAAGATTTCTTGTAGGAAAGAGAACTCATATGTGCGCAATTATTAGGTGCTGGCTCCTCTTCCAAAGCATCGTGGACAATTGTTATCCGGGTCTCCAGCGGTGATACTTGTATGGGGCTGCCAGGTTCTCACAAGCTAGGTCTCTAATTGTCCTGGGGGTTTCCGCCTTCCCATTAGCGATGTCTCACGGACATTTGTTTTTTAAGTTGGGATGACCAATACTTCTAAGGTAGGATTTACAGTCTTCCCTGTTGGGAGGTGTTGTGTGCCTCGTTATGAGATGCGGGTTCCCCTTGCAACGAATGGCCATTAAAAACCCCAAATAAGGACTTCAAAACAAACAGAACCACTTCAACATGAACTTGTCATATTGGACATTGAGGAAAATATCAAACAGAGGTGTCTTAACTGGGCCAAACTAGTGAAGACATGGGGGAGTAGGCAGTCATTTGAAGGTTGAGGTCAGAGCCAAGAGCGGTTTGTGTTTTGTGGTTGAGGATTGTGCTCGAGCTGGAGCGGAGTAGCTCGTGGAGATTCAGATTGAGCTTTGAGGTGGAGGGCCGTAGCTTGTTCATTGAGCCAGTTCTTGTACGCTTTGGTGTCCTTGATGTCTTCAAGTCTCAGCCGTTGGTTGTGTGCATCCAGATAGCCAAGCCATTTGATGAGGTACATTTAAACGTATGCCCCTTTTTGCTGCTGTTTGCCAAAGTCCTTGACTTTGACGATTTTCTAGAGGAACAAATTATGTTCACCTTGAATGTGATGGGATCAGAATACGAGACAATGTCAATGTTTTGGTTGAAAGAGGAGTTCCGTTTATTGAAGGGTTTGAGGATCCTGACATGGAAGTACTGCCAGACAAGGTGGAAGCTGCTGGTTGAGATGTCAAATTTGTAGGTATTCGGAGTCACACCTTGGCCAATGATTTTGAAGGGGCTGATCCAGAAGGCAATAGCTTGTCTAGCAGCAAGATCTTCAGGGGAGTCTTGATGCTTGAGATGTTCAGGATCTGGTCCACGGCTTTATGGACCATTGGCTCTCAGTTCTGGTTTCAGGCATTGGCCAACTGATCTTGTGCTTGCCGGACTGTGACTTTGATGATGGCCTTGATATCATCCCATCCTTGGGCAGAAAGGAGTAGCTGTTTCCGGATGGTGTTGAACTCAAGGAAGGGGAGCTACCAAGAGCATTTGTTGTTTTTTTGGTCAAGGAACCGCTTGAAGTCCATCACAACCCTAGGGATAATTCACTTGCATTCGCGGTTATTCTTTCAGTGAACAGCCTTGGCGACATTTTCTTGATGCCGACAATTTTTCTGAATAATGCCTCAAAGCAGACATGATTTTATCTTTGGTGCCAGTGACAAAAACTTGGTGGCAGCCATCCTGGGGCTAATACCTGGGAGTGGGAACGGTCCTCCAGGAGCTGCTTAGTCTATCCTTTGTCAGTTTGAACAACAATGATCCGCAAGGAGATATAGTCAAAGAAGCTGAAACAGCAGTATTACAGCTAGCTGGATAGCCCTGATGGTGCAGGCATTACAAAAGCATCAGTGGAAGTTAGGGTATATTCATCAGCTCCCTGATAGTAGTTGGGCGTGTCATCGCAAGCAGGGCCTTGGTTTTAAGTGCTGAGCCACGGATCTGCCTACGGAGTGGTTTGAGGCATCTTAGAAGACATGAATCTCGAGGCTGGGATTGAGGCAGGCAAGTAACAGCGCGACGGGGATGGCATGATGCAGGTGCTCGAAAGAGAACTGTTTGCGTTTGGTCCAGACTCCTGGTTTCTATTTCTACTAAAGTCCTGGAAGTGGGTAGGCAGTCTCCAAGTAGTTGTCGACACAGGAGAGGAGGTAATTGGTGAATTGGACGATCGACTCATGGGTGTTCAGAGACATTTGATATTCAAGAATCATGGGGATTTGAGATTTAGGGATGGAGATGCCGTTTTGCCATTTTACAGACTCTATGACCTGAGAACTGGACATCCTCCTTGCCCCAGAGATACTTGCTTGACTTGATGTTGAGTTCGTGCTTGAGAAGGATTGCAGGGACTTCTTTCATGTGACGCCTATTTGAGTGGATAAGGATATAGTGGAGGTAAAGCGTGACAAACTCTTTGCAAAGATGACTGAGGATGGACTTGATGAAGGACTGGAAGCAGGCAGGGACGCCCAATAGTCTGAACGACTTGACCTAGAATTTCAGGTGGCCATTTCCAGTACTGAATTGCTGTCTTTCAGATGGAATGGCTCGCCCCCGTGATTCTGTAGTGGGCGTCTTTGACCTATATAAAGGTGAAGTTCTTTTCTTTGGCAAGTCTGTTGCGTATCTCAAATAGTCTCAGAAGAGGTGTTTGGTGGCACTTTGTGAAGGAGTTGAGACCCTAATAAACGAGCAGAACGCCACAGTCTTTCTTCTTTGTCAAGAAGATTGGGGCTCCGCATGCTCATCAGGAGTGTCATATCAACCCTTTCTTGAGGTAGGCTGTGATCTGTTTCTTGAGATTGTCAAGTCTCTCTTGAGTGAAAGGTCGGAGAGGGTGGAACCTTGGCTGAGCCTCCAATAAGAGCTCAATCCAGGAGTTATCCTTGCCCCTACTGACAGAATGCCAAAGTGTGCGTAGCAGGGTGATTTCGTGGTATTTCTTGATCAGTTCCATGAGAAAACTTTTCCCTCCATTCATTGCAGTGTCAACTGTTGGCATCATGTTAGCCTGGTCAAGGAGCTCTTTCAGAGTGGGGAGGTGCTTGGTGTGGATCAGTATAACTTTTGGGCTGTCCGGAGTGTCCACAGGCTTGGGCGAGAGGACAAAGTTGAACCTGCCTTGACACCACGCCTCAGGGAACCAGTGGTATTTCACCTGCGTAGAACGGGCTATGGAATTGAGCCGTGCATCCTTTTGTGGAGGCTTTTGAAGGGAACATTGAAGTTTTTAGGGGAGTTCAACTGCACGACATTTATCTGGATGTTGCCGAGGTTGCCGGTGATGCTGGCTTTGATTTTGGCCAACTCGATGGGGGTGAGTGTGGGCTGAGCTGTTGCTCCAGGTCCAGGGGCCGCGGTTAGCCCGTTTGCACCTGGGCTAATCCACCAACATGAAGCCCGCGCCCGCTCCTGGTGGAACTGACCAAGCTGCTCCATCATCCCAAACCCCAAGATTGTCTTGTGGAGCAGCTCCTTACGCAGGGTGGGATCGGTACCTGTTGATACATCGGCAACCCATCAACTTCTTGAGGTTGGGGTTCAGAATAGAGTCTTGATGCCTTGATGGTTTCTGGTGATCGCAACGCTATGCTCTACACCAGACTGTCTTATTCTTCTGTATTGCTTACGAATTGAGATGAGGAAGGAACAGAGTGGTGCTACCTTGTAATGATCTGATGTATATCCCTGCTTTACGTCTGGACTGGAAATCAGGGACAAAAGGCTCAATATCAAAGCTAGAAGAAGAGCGTCAGTTTCAATTTTGGAAGGGATACTCTGGGGGCGTTGAAATCAAGGAAAAAACACAGCAATTTGGGAAGGATGTCAATTCTGATTAAGGGGAGACCATTTGACTAAGATCCCAAGCGGTTCTGTTGTTCCTATGTACCATGTAGGTGGGGCATTCAAAAGAAGGCTCAAGAATCTCCCAGGCATAGGGAAGTCGCACTGAGGTCAGTGATGAGCGTGACCCAGGAAGTCTGCAAGTTGGACCAAGAACAAGAAGGTTTCTGCCAACAGTGATCTCATGACTGCAAGCTCCCATACTCTAAGTCAGTCTGGATGTCTAATCCCACACTGATATCAAGGCGGAAGAGGGTTCGAAAAAGTCTAAAAGAGAGCGACTAATGTCAAGTTTGGGAATGAAGAGCAGATGTGATTATCAGGAAAGGGTCTGAACAGGACCACAGTTCTGTCGTCTGTTGCTATGTACAATGTAGATGGCGATTGTACGGAAGGTGCAGGAACTCCCACTCGAGGGGAGTCACACAGGTGTTGGAGACTAGCATGATGCGTGAAGTCCTAATGATGGTCCAGGAAAAAAGAAGGCTCCTGCCATTATCCAGCTCAAGACTGCTTGCCTTCATCTATGAGTTACTCTCAATATTCGATCCCCCACTCCTAATAAGGGGAAAAAGAATCTGTCACAGTCAAGAAGGGGCTGATTTATGAGACCTTGCTGAGAATGCGGCGGAATCTTGCTTGAAGAGCGCTGTAGCTTGGGATTCAGGGTGGAGAGTTATTCAAAAATTAAGGAGGAGAAGTGAAAATTTTGAGGAGGAGGAATACGTTTGATCATAGAGATCAGACTAAGATATTTTGGAGGATGATTTGGAAAGTTCAGCTAAGGAAGGGAAAAAACTCAACATGTGCAGTTCTAAGGTTCTGGCTTCTCTTGGGATGCATAAGGCACTGTCCCAGGGTCATCTGTCCCAACCTCTTGTGAGGCATCACGTGTGGGCGTAGTGTGATTGGTCCAACCATCTTGCAAAGCAGCGCACAGTTATTCTACGGGTTGGCTGATGGGAAGTTCCAGGGGCTTACGGACCCTATAGGGTGAACAGTCAGCCTGGGGTTTTTCATCTTCCCTCTTGCATTGTATCACGCACTGTCACTCTGCGTATTGGCACAAGCAATACTTCCTGAAGAGTTCCAGGCAATCAGGGGCAATATCTCTGGTTGTCCCAAGGTTTTCCGTCTTCCGCCTTCCAATGATAAGGTAACCAATGTTCTCCCGGTGCACATGAGCCATACTTCTGGGAGAGCTCTGGGCCATCACAGATGAGGTCACTTGTTGTTGCTGGAGCTAACGTGGAGGAGGTGCCATTGATGTTGAAGTAAATGAAAGGGGCCAGCCTCAAACAGATGTCGCCAGTTTGATCAAGGTAGGGCTGAAGGATCTTTTCTACCCTCTGGTTATCTGTTTGCACATGCTGTTGATTTGCTGATGGCGGGCTGTGGTGACGCTGTTATGGATGCTGGCTAGCATGGTGAATGCTTGCCAGAAGGCAGACATGACTTTCCCTTGGTTGTCAATGACAAAGACTTCATCGCAGCCAACCTAGGCGTATATGTGGGAATCAACAATGACCTTCAGGATTTGCGCCGTTTGTGCTTGATGGAATGGAACTATGATGAACTGCAAGGATTAATAGTTGACAAAGCGAATACAGCTGGTATACAGCTCGCCAAGGGGCTGGAAGGATCTGAGAATTGGGATGGCGTTAAACGCAATCATCTCCTAGCAAGAGTGAGGGACCAGGAGAGGGTGGAGCAAGCCTTATCTCTGGTTGATATCCTCAATGATCTGATAATCAGGGCAGCTGGTGATGTACCGCCTGATCTCCAAGAACATGGATGGCCATTGGTACTTTGTGACTATCTTCTTTCTGGTTTTTGTCTACCTGATGTAGCAGGTGTTGGGGATACGGTCTTAGTGCTGTTTCATAACTGAATTGTGCATAACCTCTGGCACGTAGGGCGGTTCTATGTAGTGAGGAAGTTTTTTGGGCCCAGAAAGTTGTCCTCTGACCCGTTGATTGGATGCTCATAGATCTTGGAAACCAGACTAGCGTGCTAACTGAAATCTCATTTGGTTCTTGGCAGCCAGCTCATTACATACTGGGGCTCACCAGAGAGAAGGTCACCAAAGGTGTTGAATTGGCCAGGTAGCAACTCAATGGAGTAGCTGTATTCCTGTAGTCCTTTATTCCAATTAGGTTGTCTGGAACTGAGTGCCCAGGTGGATGAGGGAATCATGGTTTGTGAACACTCCGAAGTCAATGCAAGTAAGCTTGGAGGAGTTGGCCCTTGGAAGTTTGATGAAAGTGAGTAAGTCCTCAACTCTTGCGGCTTTAGATTGAAATCAATTCCAGTCGAGCGAGGTCCCTCAAGCCTCTGAAGGTGGTCCGCAAAGGTTTGTGGATCTGGTCAACACCTTCAGCATGTTGTGCGACCCGTCTGCTGATGGCTTAGTCACAGGCGTCAGAGAATAGGTAGGGCTCAAGATTACGATCAAAGCAACTAGGTACCAGCACAGTAGAGATGGCATATGACAGGCCAGCAATTTGCCTTCTCTATGCTAGAAGGCAAATTGCTCGCATTCAGTCCAGACCAACAGCTTCATTTCTGATTGTAGTTCTTAAAGCTGGTAGGCAATCTCCAAGAAGATATCCACGTATGGTAGGAGGTAGTTGGGGAATCTGAGACAAGACTGGAACTTATCAGTGTTTTGCGGGATATTCCATTAGAAGACTGTGGCAACTTTGGACTTCAGAGATCCTGATTTCCTTGACATGACGTCTGCAGAATGAGAGTTCTTCCTTATCCCAGATATACTTGGTTGGCTTGATGCTGAGTTTCCGCTTGAACAGGTCTCCAGGACATTTATCACATTCCTCTCATGGTTTGAGTAGATAAGGATGTCATTAGGGTGAGAGACGAAGTACTTGTTGTATTGGAGACCGACAACAGAGTTCGCGAAGCGCTGGAAGGATGCAGGGGCGATTGATAGCCTGAGTGGCTACCGTAATGGCGCTATGGAGTCCGGAGTCCCAATTGTAGTCATTGGATGGTCTTATCCACAGCCCAGATTCAATGGTAGGCATCTTTGAAGTCCATGACAGGTAAGTACTTGGCTTTGGCTAGTTGGTCAAGCATCTCAAGGAGGCCTCGTGAAGGCTTAGTCGCGTTTTGTGACGGAGTTGGGACCTCAACAGTCAAGACAAAGCCTTATACCTCTGTATTTCTTTTTAGTGAAGAGATCCATTGCTCCCCATGCCAATTGGGAGTGTCATATCTACCCCGTCTCAAGGTTGCTGTTGTTTTGCTTGTTGAGCTCATCAAGATGCGCTAAGTGCGAGGTTGTAGCGGATAGAACTTAGGCTGCACCATTCTAGAAACTGGAACAAGATGTTTTGCTTGGTCCAATTGGAGTGAAGACCCAAGGCGGGCTGGAGTAGGGTAGTCTTGTTGTACTTCTTGATCAGCTCTTTGGGGAAACCGTGTTCAAGGGGTGCTGTGTCGACTGAGGGTCTAGGTTGATATGGTGTAGGAGGTCCTTCACAGTGGGAATGCACGTGGCGTGGACTTCTACGACCTCTGAATCGGTCAAAATATGCCCTGGTATACTTTGAGCTATGTACTTAAACTTCCGCCAATGCCACACTTTGCAGAACCAGTGAGACATCATTTCCATATAAACTGCATTTGGCGGGACACATCTTTCTTTCCGGTCCATCTTTCTGACTGCACGCGTTGTGTTCATCTCCGACCCCTGTGTGACTTGCCTCGAGGTGGTAGATTCCCGTGACAGCCTCAGAACTTACCTCTTCAGCGTATGGAGTCAATTTTCCTATTGAGCCATGACGATTAGTTATTTGCCTCAATCTTCCTTGGGCATATAACAATAGGGCTCATGGAGCCCCTTACTCTCTCTGTTCAGTACATGGTAGTACCACTCTATTATCTGCACATCTCTGTTTGACAACAACTGCTTGAGATACCAGAGACCATGAAGGGATGAAAGTTTTCCTCAGAGGTTTCAAAGACTTCTTCAGGATTGGTGAAGAGGTAAAGGATGCAGATGATTTGCTCATGCGGTCATCTACTCTAACTATCTCAAGCTGGGGCGCCAAGTCTCATACAGGCGCAAGGTTAGAGAGGGGATGAATATGAGATCAGTCCCAGCCAATCTTCCGCCTGATGTGTCTGATTTCTAAAGGCTAAGTCTGACATTTGCCCAGTGCAGGTGTCCAAGGGCTGCCCCAGAAGAGCAATAGCACAGCAGCCCCAAGTTGCTGTGCCTATACGCTTTAAAAGCGCCAATGTGCTTTACAACAGCTAGGCGGGATGGCAGAGAAGGCACACTCTACCGCACGACCCCAGTTGTGGAGGGGCTGACTAATACAGCACTGTCCATATCCCATCTGATTGGGTCTCCAGTACTCAGCTGCACATAAGTTTGTGTATCTGGTGGGGTGGTGATGTGCAAGTTGGAGTGAGTCATGTGATGAGCAAGTATTGTCATAAGATGTTGTTACCACTGTCAGCTTACTGCCTGGAGTTTCCCTTGCCTGCAAACAACTGGATGTACAAGCCAAGTGTGAACCTCCCAGTACTCTGGGCCTAGCTGAGAGCGTAGCTCTTATCGCTTGAAGCTCTGGTAACGACCTCAAAAGGTTTAGTGGCGCCGACAGGCAAAGCTGTTACACCCCACCCTGGCTTTGTAGGCTGCTCGGTCAGCTTTTTACTCAACCCTGGCATGTATAGAGACTGAGCTGTGCTCGCAGGCCCTCTCTCAAGCTGAGCGCAAAGTTCCCAATGCTTGAGATTAAGTGGACAAACAGCCTGGCCATTTACTTCGTACTCCTGCTGGTGTCCTCTGTTATTCATGGGTTCACCCTAAGTTGGCTAGTAGACAATATACTTGACGCACCAATAGTCTTTTCCAAGAATTTGAACTGCTTTAGGAGTGTGGTGGGGTGTGCCCTTCAATACGGGGAAGTAAAGGTGTGCAGGTAAGGTTTGAGGATAGTAAAGAGAAGTAGGGGTATAGATAAGCAATGTCCGATGAGTCTCGATTAAGTTTCTAAGGCTCCTGGGCGGTGCCTCCCGTGAGAATGGCAAAGGAGTCCATCAAATTTAAAACGACTTTGCAGGGTAGGGTAAGCCTTAGGGGGCTGTTGATCCTGTTGAAGTTAATGAGTTTACTCATGGTAGCACCACTAATTTGGACCTCCCCCCCCCCCTAGACAAAAGAACCTAAGGAGAAGTATCTGACACCGGCGAGAATCCCGTTCATTACATCATCTACTTTTAACGTGTCCTCACTTTGACCAGCTGCAAACTGTCCCAAGAACCCCTCCCACCACTCTCATCACCACCCTGATGTCATGCCAGACGGACAAGGATGTGGATGTGGACAACCCGCCCGTCTCACCCTAACAACGGCCCAGTTCGCCCTGCTGCTGGTGGCCATCCGTCCTCCTGCACCCCTGCCTACATCTCCGCCACCAGCGAACCCACTTGCCATGGAATCCCTCAAGTTCACACAAACCGTGCTCAAGGAACCGTGCTTGTGAAGACGACCCTGCGCTGAGGAGCAATCAGCTGGTCCCGCGGGGGCAAAAAGGAACACAAGGATTAATGCCTTCTATAAGCGGTTAAAGAAGCAGTTCTGCCCAAACAATGCTGTAAACTCTACCTGCCGCTAGCTCAGGAAGATTTGCCTTGACAGGAGCCTGAACGAGATCAACATCAAGTTCCGTGAATCGAAGAGTACAGCATACCAGGTCCACAAGCATAACAACAAAAAGAAGATGCCGGAGTTAGACCAAATCGTCTACTACAAGGACACACTTCTTTACAGTGCTAACCCCATGGGCATCAATCTCTATAAGTCCGTGGTAGAGTATGAGAACAGAAGCAGGAGCACTGGCTGGAAGCTAACCTGGAGATGGTATGCATCACAGTTGTGTGCTTAGACCAACTTTGGGCACGCTGAGGAAAAGCTGACAGAGAAGGAGGTGGACACAAAACTAGAGGAGGACCAGTTCGCGGAGAGGTTTAGCCCTGAGGGTGAAGGGCTGGAGGAGGCTAAGTGCTGGGCACACATCAAGGGCTGAACTACCGTGGAGGAGTCCAAAGAATGCAGAGCAGGCCACGGAAGCGAAGGAGAGAGTCAAGGGCGAGGCCAAGGACTACCACCTCGGGAAAATTAGCTGGACCACCGCGCCGGTTGCTTCAACCAACTACAGTAGTGCCACTCGCGGCCACTACCGTGGCAGATACGCGCCCCAACTCTGAAACAACACCTGGGAAACCGTCTGAAACCACTGCAGAGGTCGCAGCCACTACATGAAGCACTGAAGTTCCCCCTACAAAGCTAACCATGTGAGCCTCCCCACTGCGGGCCCCCTTGGTGCCAAGCGTGAAGGAGCAGTTGAAGGACGAGGCATTGGGGTCCGCATCGACAAGAGGAAGATCAAAACCCCCAACACCGAGTCAGACATTTACCTTGAGCGTACCCGCTTTGTGAGCGTCAGCAACATGGTGGCCGCCAACGGCCAATGCAATGACTTTGACCCAACCGCCGACAGGCATTGGTCCAACCAGGGTAGTACGCGTGGCAGAACAGGTGATAGGGAGGAAACATCCTTTTCCACAGCGGGACACCAAGTATCAGAACAAACTGCGGCGGATATGCACATGGCGGGAGAACACTGAAGTGTAAGTGAAGTGTCACAGGATCCGCAAAGTCAGGTCCTCTATGCCCCTGCACATCAAGCTGGCCACACACTGCATGGAATACCTGGTCCGCACCGAGATGGGCCTGACCCCCTCACCTAGGACTTGCTGATCCTGTTGTCGCTACGCCTGGTCGTCGCCCCAATTCACTTCGACCTCATACTCCCACTGCCCCCTGCCCAGTTTCTTGCTGGCCAATGCACAGTATTGCCAAAGAACGCTGCTGTGCCTGCCCTTCAGCTCGTAAAAGAGGGCTGCACCTACATGATCCCTGTCCAGCCCAAGGTAAGGGCCTGGGAGTGAAAGCATCATACCAGGGAAGCCAGCCGCTATGAAGTTCCTTGCATCAACGTCATAGTAACCGAACTGCTGATGCCGTCACCGCCTCGATTCCAGCCCACCAAAGGCTTGGAAATCCTGAAACCAAACACTTTAATGCGTGCCTGTCGCATGAAGCAGTTGGAGTACACGATAATTTTGGACTCTCCCCTGATCCTTGCAAACCTAACTGAATGCAGATCCACGCTAGAAATGTCCTCCACAAGGAGGATCTCTACTAGCATAGGAAGGCCAGACCCAAACTATTCCTCACCAACAACAGCCAGGAAGGCTTCCTTTGCAACCTAATCAGGAAGTACAACCACACAGGCCTCAACAAGCCAAACAAGTGCTTGCATCCTGATGGTTGCTACCTCAACTTCAAGATCGCACTCAAAGAAAGCGCCAAACCAAAGTTCTCTCCCTTCCGACCAATGATTTGAACAGAACTGGACAAATTATAACACCAGATCGATGAGTACCTTTACAAGTGTTGGATTCGTCACTTGCAATGCGCCTGGGGCGCCCTGGGGCGCACTTGCATTTGCCAAAAAGCGAGACGGCGGTCCTAGGATGTGCCTTGACGACTGCGGACTCAACAGCTTCATGAAATGCTACCAAACGCCTCTTCGAAGCCTTCAGAAAATGCGGGAAAGGGTATCAAAGGCTAAGAACTTCACGGTCATCCTAGTCCAGGATGCTTTACATCGAATCTGTGTCGTGGACGAAAGCATCTACGAAATTGCAATGAAGGCGCGCTATGGCCACTTTGAATACATCGTCATGCTGTTCAGCCTCATCAACGCACCCAGGACGTTCCGACAAATTGATGAACCACTAATTTGGCCACCTCTACAACCTCTACATCATCATCTGATAAACTCATACACTACAAAACCAAGGAAGACCACATGAAACACGTCGTCAAGATGACGAAACGATCCGTCTGGATCCTATTCCAGAATCTTTTCGCAAGAAATGGACGACAGCATTGCTTACATGAAAGATATTCATTTTACACCTGAAAATCCTGGCAGTCTAACCTACAGCGAAAAAGTAGATCTTCTTCATCCAATAAAAGAAATTGTAGAAAGGTTAAGCTTGGGCAGTTTTAATCCAGATGAAAAGGTTTTTCTAAGGGTCAAGATAGTTGAGCTGAGCTGAGATGAGCCAATTTGAAATCGGGGAGATCAGAGTTGAGTCACAGACGAGCCGAGCCAAACAGAGCCGAGCTCTTGCAGAGGACGAGCCTGCCCCTCTCTGCTCTTTTGAGACGAGGTCGTCAGGTTCCTGAATTTATGATTTCAGACGAATTTCGGCTTCCAAATTCTCCAGGATCCTGGAAATTTCATCATCAACGCTATCCTCAACACCAGCGTTAACGCCAACTCCATCCCAATTCCATCCCCATCCTCAACTCCATTCCCAACGCAGTCCACAATCATCACGCAAGCACAACCCAGCCCCCCCCCCCCCCCCCCCCCCCCCCCCAACTATTGTCCGTGGTCCCTGTCCGGATTGTCCCTGATTTACGGCGGCGCATTGACGAGCCCTACCCCAGACAACTCCCCTCCACTCCCACCTCCCTCTCTCCAGAAGCGACGGAGGGGGGAGTGGGGAGTGGGTAGGGTTAAATGCTTGCGTGACCTCTGCCTGCCTTCCGCCGCGCAACCCCGCGCACCTCCACCTCCCCCTCCCCCCTGGTCCCCGAAATTCCCGTCGCGCCTCCCTCGCTGCCGCCTCCCCCACGGCCTGCCACCCTCTCCGCCAACCCATCCCCACGGCCGATTTCCCTGTGAGTATCCTTCCTGCTCGTCTGCTCGTCGCCGTCCTCGTCCCCACCCCCGCCAGGGCCCGCGCCCGTTCCCCCTCCTCAACCCATCACCACCTGCACCTTGTCGAGCGTCCCCCGCCGCCTCCCCCCTCCCAAACATAGCAGCATTGCGCAATGTGCATGTCAGAATAAGAGAATGAGAAGAAAGCGAAGTGGTTGGAGATTTCCGTTGAAACTTGGGAGAGAGTGTGCTGTTCTTGAGGGGGGGGACTTTCTTTCTCGTCACAAGTTTCA
>KZ993933.1:0-22839 GCA_003614705.1 Blyttiomyces helicus | reverse complement strand
GGTGGGGGGGGGGGCAATGAGGGAGGGAGCGGAAAACGATAGCTGACGAGATACATCAAAAAAAAGAACGCGGGGAATTGAAAATTGAACCGGTTGGAAGTGGAAGGCAATGTTTATCCCGCCGGGGACCGGTGTCTCTACCCCCGCCCGCTCACTAAAGAAAAGATCGAAAGGTTGATCTTCGCTCCCCGCTCCCCTCTCCCGCTTCAAGCTTGCCCATGGAACTCATATTCAAACCTATCCGAATCACCCATGACGAGGATATCAGTCACCTCTCCGACGCCAACACCACCACCCAGCAGCGGGGATCCCGCAGAGACTCATGCTGCCCATCCCCTCCGCCCCCTCCGTTACCGGATTCGAGGAACCTTGTCAGTGTCCTTGTAGTGACCCGCGAGCGAAATCTGAAGTGCAAGGATTTGTCGGAAAATGTATTTCTCTTCGAGCGCAGTTACGGAGAAGAATTTCCGAGGTGTTGGAAACGGCGAGGGCTGTCTCCTACTCGGAAACCAGTCGAATGCGTT
Organism: Blyttiomyces helicus; assembly: GCA_003614705.1. Lineage (NCBI taxonomy): Eukaryota > Fungi > Chytridiomycota > Chytridiomycetes > Blyttiomyces > Blyttiomyces helicus. Next base: position 22,315 of record KZ993933.1, on the reverse strand, counting down.
TTGACTTCTGGAAAGCGGGAGGCGTGTGTGTGTGTGTGGGGGGGGGGGGCGGCGGATAAGCGTAGGGAGTCAAACAACGTTACCCGCAACGCGTGGAAAAGAAGCCCCACCCCACCCCACCCCACAGCAGTGCCCACCACGCGTTCACTCAACCCGACGCATCATGACATCGAGCGCCTTCTTTAGAAATGGTAACGGGGTGGGGTTTAGCGTGAACAGCAAACTGGTAACGACGCGGTGAAGGGGAGGTCGCCATTACCACTATCACCACCCTCCTTGACGCGAGTGGGCGAATGATGGGGACGCGCATGGCGCGCACGAGGTCGCTGTCGAGCTCCAAGGTTGCCAGCGAGGGCGGTCGGATGCTGGGCGAGACGAGCTCGGGTGAGGCTGTTGTACGGGGCCGGATGGTGCTTCCGTGCGATCTCCAAGAAGCCGGGGTCGAAGGTGCAGCACTGATTTGGCGCGGCGCGGGAATTGCAGTTCATCGCAGCCGCCTCGAACAACTGAGCCAATCCAGACGAGGGCGAACGCGAACGCGCCTCCAATTCGCGATCTGATTGGACGTTACGCCGCGCCGCAGCACAACGTGACAACACGTCCGAACCCGCCGCCGCGATGCGTCGAGACCGCTCCTTGATCCTCCTCCTGGCCTTCTTGCTCCTCGTCGGCCTCGTCATCGCAAATCCGGAAGTGTACTAGTTGTCGATACTTCCCGCCACAATGAAATCCTCCCCCCCCCCCCCCTCCCCCCCCCCCCATCCCATCAGACGTCGAGGACCGAGGTCGCAGAACGCATACACCACCCGGCCGCAGGAACGAGGTCGCAGAACGCATACACCACCCGGCCGCAGGAACGAGGTGGCAGAACGCATACACCACCCCGGCCACCTGCAGGCACAGGGAGTCCGCTACCGAACCCCTGCCCCGCGCGCGCTTCAACCGCTCCCACCTGGAATGGACCGCTGACCGACTTCATGACGGGGATTGCACTTGTTTACGTCAGCTTGGTACAGCGGACTTTTTTGCCGCTGCCACAGAAAAAAATGCGGGCTCCAAGCGCGGCTGGCGGCGATTGCTGAATTCGCTCATACCCGCACTGGTCTTCCATCGCCATTTTGCTGCCAGCCCCACAAGCGGATAATGACGAGACCCTCTCCCCGACCCTCGCCAGGTGGCTGGACCAGCATCATGCTGAAAACGCCAGAAAATGACCAGGTGTGCGGGAGGCTTCACAACCTTTTGAATCGAAAACATCGCCCGCACCGACACACCCGGCCCCTCAACGACAAACTCAACGCTATCCTCCGCGCCCCGCCCCTGCATCGAATCTAACACCCCGTCAACCACAACCCTTCGCATTCCATGCCGCACTTTCAGTGCGCCCATCTGTCGCCGCCACCTGGAGGTTCCTTCAATTCACCATGTCGTACCATCCAAAGCTCACACTCTTCGATGTAAAACAGAACAAAACACTTAACAGGATTTATTCAACAAATTTACCACAAAAAAAATCAGTTGCATTTATTTGACTTCCCGCCCCAGCTGAGCCAAGATTTCGTATAGTAATCGCTGATTTACTGACAACACGTGACCGCAACAGAACGGCACTTTTTGATCGAGAAGGGGAAGAACTGAAAGCTGATTCCTGGATAACAATGGCGGGGGGGAAGGGAGGCCACGAATCCGTGGACGGAAAATTGAACTGCGCACGGCGGCGAGCCGCACAAACAGTTGCTGGGGTTCAACCCTTTGGTCTTCTGAAGGAGAAAAGGGAGGAGGGGTGACTGGGCGACTCACCGAGGACAGTGAAAAGTGAAAGGGAGCGTTGAGAGGCCAGAAAGGCGGGGGGAGGGAAGGGGAGAGGGCGACAAGAGAGGGAAAGGAGAAGGATTTCCTGGGGAGAAGAAGGTGTGTGAGACGGAGGGGAGAGGACGTTATAAGAGGGCGGTGAAGGAAGAAGGGGGGAGGTATTCTGTCCAAAAAAATGGAACAAATGGGGAGGAGAGGGGGGTCGAAGGAGAGAGAGAATGGCAAGACATTTTGCTGGACCGCGTCCCCTCTTCATACCCGACATCCCTCCTCTTTGCCTAATGCTAGATGATTTCTCGAGGTGTGCCTCTGGAGGAGACGAGCCAGATGATTTGGGTGGAGAGGGAAGTGAGGACGAGAAGAGAGGAATGAAGACCAGGACACATAGTTGAGAGATTAACGTGGCAAGGCTGGATGTCAAGGGATAGAGAGCAAAAAGGGAAAGAGAGGATGGGCAAAGAAGAAACAAGGGCGAGGGAGGGAACGAATACAAATAATGTGGGAGGATAAAGGAAAGAGACGGTAGATGAGGGCGAGGGGGGATAGGGAGTTGTGCAATCGCAAGGTCGAATAAAGTGAAGGGGGAGGGATCAGAGCTCAGGGGTGATGCAGTGAGGAGAGGGAGGCCGAAGTGGTCGAGAAGAAGAGGGCGTTTATAGGTGTCGGTGGGGAGAGTGGACAATGAGAGGGGAGGGGAGATGAGGGCGGTCAGATCTGATCACCAAGTCACCCTCTGATCGCACCCACCCCTCTTCCGCGCGATCCCTCACTTGTTCAGCACGTTGCGTGCCCCTTCGCCCTCCCTTTCTCATGTCCCTTCGTTTTCCCGCCCTCCCGTCATCTGTTCATACTCCTCCCCCCTCCTCCCCTCCTCCTCTGTTCTCCTGTACATCTCGCATCGGCGCTGACGTTTGGGATTTTTCTGAATGGGCCTTATTTCTATGAGAGACCACAAAATAGCAGCCGAGGTTCAACTTCTCAAGCGAAGAGCTCAGAAGAGAATACCAGAGGGGGGGCGGCATTACTGCAGAAAGCGCAAAAGAAAAGCATGGAGCGAGGCAAGTGCGTGAGAGGGCAGCCAATGCTATGGCGCGAAGTGAGGGGTTGGGGCAAGGCAGGGTCGGAGAGGGAAACGCTGGATGGTGCAAGGGAAGAAGCTGGTCCGCAAAACAGCAGGTTCGTCGGGACGGTCAAGAGATATGAGGGCTCCCAAAGGCAGACAGGCCAGTGCACTTTTCCCCCCTTCCCTGCGCTTCTTGCTGCATTCTCCCACATTTGGTCTGCGCTTATCTGCCCCCGGCTGACCCGAATTACCGCTCCCGCTTCCTGTCCCTCTCCTTCTAGGCAGAAGACAGCCAGAGACGATAGCCCCTTTTCGCCAGCTTTGGCTGTAGCCCCTGGCCACCATCCACACCTTGTGCAGGAGGATCTCTCCCTTCGCTCCTCGTTTGATTTTCTTAAGGAACTTGCTCCTGAAAGCTCTCCGCCCCAGGGGTAGCTCAAGGAGCTCGAATATGTCCTTCTCTTCAAGCGACACCATCTTCCCGTCCGTCGCGCTGTCCCAGAGCTCATGATTGGGCCAAACGCATGCCTGCAGCTTCGTCAGCGGCTCCAACTTGGGGTCATGCGCTATGGCTGCCCAGATCGTCTTATGGGCGATCTCGTTAGTCACACTCGCGATCCGCTCGTGTTCCTGGTACCTGTTCCCCCCGCTTGCGACCTATCACGCCCTAGGTGGCTGGCGGTTTCGTCTGTTGGCGCGGGGTGTCTCCACTGGCCTGATGGTCTCCGGGTCATCATCCCACGCGCATCTGGTTGCGTAGAATTGGGCGCACGGCTTGTGCCTCCCTTGCTTGAGGGCTCCCTGCTGCTCCTGGCCTGCTCGGGGACCCAGGCTCATTCTCCTTGGGCTCGTCCTTGAAGGAGTGTTGGATGGAATCCGAAGACTTGATGCCAAGCGCACGGTTCTTGTTGAACCACATGTTCCGGCTGTGGATCACCCGTCTCAGCTCTGGCAGCCAGACCTTTGTATGCGCTGCGTATCTGATGAATAAGCCCTTGTATGCGTGGTCATCAAACTTCATGTGCCTTTCCCACGGGAGAAGTGCATACACCTCGCATCCGAATATGCGCAGGTGCTCCATGTTGGGTTTCCTTCCAGCGTACAACTCCTCCGGGGTCTGTTCTGAAGACCCAAGGTCTGCCTTCAGGCTGCAGTTACGGATGTAGGCCGCAGTTGAGATCGCCTCTGCCCAGAAACACTTCTGCATATCCGCTGACCTCAGCATCGCGTGTGCCATCTCCATGAGCGTCCGGATACTGCGCTTTGCAACCCTGTCTTGGAACTGCATGTAAGGCACGGTGAGCTGCACGATCCCAAGCTTCTTCAGCTCAGCCTCCAACTTTGCTGGTCAAAGCTGCTTGGCATTGTTGGCACAAACGATACAGACCTTGTGTCCCATCTGTCCTACTGCCTCGACAATATAGTTATTCAGCGCCTGTAGTGCTCAGTTGTTCTGCACCGGGGATGTCTCGTTGAACCTGCGACTGTGGTCATTGATAAAGACTATGAAGTACCTTGATCCTCCGTTGGATGGGACTTCCATCTGCCAGCGATGTCGACATTGATGACGCAGAGTAGCTCAGTCTCGCTTGCTCCCTCCGTTGTCTCCTCTCCTTGGGGATATCTGTAGCGAGATTCTTTGTGATCACACACGGCTTGCAGAGCGGCGATTCACCGCGGAGCTCGTCTGATTCAAGCCCCTCCACTACCGCCTTTGACGCCAGCTTCTTGAGGGCGTTAATGTTGAGGTGGATGTATCTTCAATGAGCAGAAATATGAAAATATTTGAATCACACAAAATGTTGACACGAGAAAGTGAGGGGGTGTGGGGTGTGGGTGAGGGTTGAGGGTGGGGAAAGGGCCTCCACTCCCAATGGACCTTAGCCATAGCATTGATGGGGTCGGCTTGCTCGCTTATGAAGTTTTCTCATCAAGACAGCCCGCCACGCGAATCTACTCGATGTTACGCCCCATACCCTGAACCCTTCTCTCACCGCGGTCCTCCTCCGTTTCACATCCCTGGTGGCTATCATGAGCTTTAACAAGAGGAATTGTCAGAGTTAACCTATTCCACCCCGCCGCTCTTCGACCCATTTTCCTCATACGAGGGTTAAAAGGGTGCCTAGAGTTCGATCCCATCTCTTTAAAATGTTTTGTTTCAGCACTAACCTGCTACCATCTCAACATAGTTGTGTGACAGAAGATGGGGGGCGGTGTCCTCAGGCAATCTGTAAATGGTATGCACTTTCCTTGATTCATCCACCTGTTCTTTGCTGGCCTCCCGAAGGGGACTTGAACCTGGAGCGCATGCTGTAGGGCAATAAATCGCTTTCAAGGACAGCATCCTCTTTAGAACTTTAAGCTGCGATGCAATGAATATATCCCCCCCCGCCGCATCTTACTAAAAATTCCAAGAAGAGCTCTCGTTTCGATTCCAAGAAAGTCACTCCAACAGCCCCCGCCGAGACGTCTTCCCCCCATCAGATCAAAACAGGAAGCAGTTGTTTGTCCGAGGCCCCAACATCAAAGAAAGAAGACTACTAGAGTCTGTCAACCATATGGCAGGATGACGTGTGGGAGGGATCACGACACTTCTACTTGGTCTCTTTTCACAGATAGATAATTGTGATGTGTATGAACTGGGTGACGGGGTTCGGTGGAATGGGTTGTGCAAGGTGGAAGCCTCCATAGTACCCCTTTTAAAGTATCACCAATTTGTTTCGCCTATAAAGAGAGGGGGGTGGGAGGTTTGTACGCTTGCGTTGTTTGTTGACATTTGAGCGCTGCCTGTTCAACACTTGTTTTTGGCCTGCTCGGTGATTTTCACCTTCTGCGATCAAGGGGAGCAAACTTTGAGGAGGCAAAGCTCAACTGACCAAGTGCGACTTGGATACGAAGCAGGTGAGAGCATAGAGCAAAACAGCACATTGCCAAGCTGCTGTTTCAAACAGCAAACAGGCAACAATTATCTGTCTCGGCAAGGGAGAGTGGGGACTGGAGATCACTGCGCGAACAAAAAATTGCATACCTGTCTCATCAAATGGTGTGTTTGAACAGTCCAACTCATGCCAGCTTTAAGGCCTTATGTTCATTGCAGAAAAGAATATTACCAAAAAATGTGTGTTTGCATTCCCTTTGCCCCTTTCACCTCTTCCTATACATATTGCTTACCAAGATACTCAAGTAAGAACTTGGGTCCCGCCATGATGCCAGCACCACCCCCGGTTATGCCTCCGTTGGCATTGTACGCTTTGCACTGGAAGTTGAGAGACCTCCATTAGTGGATCGGTCTCTTTGGCTTGACCTTGATGGTTGGGAGAATAGCCTGTGAGGGTTTGGGGTGGGGACATTATCAGTTCGAGCTTGGTTGCAACTGCAGCTGCCCTGTGCAATTGATACACCCCACCCACCACACCAGCCACCTGCCCTGATGATCCACACTGGTCTGAACAAAGCTTGTGTCAGCAATCCGGCTCATCAAGAATCTCAGCCCAGGTGCCTTGAGCAGGGGTGTCGCCCAATATGAAGTTTTCTCAATGATTGGCCTGCGCAGCGATGAGAGCCTCCATGATCACATCCGTCCACATAGGGCTTTTGTGACTTGAGCCCATGGATGTGACTGCTGCTTGCATTTTCTTGATGGAAGGGGTCTTTGCGGGTATGCCCACTTCATCTATGTTCTCGATACTACGCCAGATGAGGAATGGTCAGTCAGTGACATGCAGGGTTTTCAAGAGTCATGGACACCACCTCAACCTGCATCCTCTCAATCCTTAGTCCAGCGACACGTTGTACCTAGGATGGAGTTTGTCACCCTTGTGGCTGGTCAAGGTATGGGATTGATGTCTTGAAGAGGTGACAGATGTGGAGAGGTAGACGTGCAAGAGTGCAGGGCTTTTTGCGTCAATCAACTTAAAGAATCCATATGGCGCATGAAGGCGCAGGCCACTTCCTGGCTTGCCACAAAAACACCCAGGCTCACCTCGCGCCTGTTCTCATATGCAAGGGTGCACCTCAGTTTCCGATCAACACCTCAAGATATCAACTCCCAGGCGCCTGCTTGGACCACGCATCTCTCTGATCATTAACGCAGTTCAGCCTGGCTCTATGTGAAGTCTGTGGAGGTCTGACTTGTCAGGTGAGCTTTTCGATGGGCCTAAGGGGGGATGGGGGTCAGGTAGTTAGACCGAGAGCGGGGCATGTGGTTGGCAATCCTCAGTTGACCCTTTCTGACTGAGATGGGCCAGCAAAAGACATGTCGTCGACCCTCTCATCTCTGAAGTCCCTGTCTTACAGTTACTAAATGGACGCTCTTCATGCCTCACAGGGCATTGACACATCATCATTCCCTCTGGGTCTGCTCACAGGCACAACGTATGTGGAGGTGTGCTTGGTCAGGGGGCAGGGGCTTGTGCTCTAGGGAAACAAAGAGTGCAGGGGACAGCAATGGTGGGGGTTCGGTGGGGTGGGGCTTTCTTGCTAGTGCCGCAAATATGGGCCCCTGGTTCCCTCACCCCTCTTTTTTTCTGCCTTGGTCCATCCAGGTTTTCTGGGGGAGCTGGGTCACTACCAAAGTCTTACATTGCCAGAGCTTTACCAAAATGTTTAAATTTGAACCCAACACGGCCATGAGTACCAAATTATGCGAATATGGCATTAGCAAAGATGCCACCCCAAGTGTTGTCAAAAGCGCCCTTTTGACTCAGTCATATCCTTTTCACCCCCATTTATAGAGTGAGATTGATTAGCAGGATTGACTAAGAGTATTGTTGCACGTGGTTGTGAGAGGATCAAAGGTGGGAGTCTTCATTGTTCGTGGTCTATCTTCTTGAAGACTTCACCTATTGCACTAATCTCTAACCTCTGTGTCACTTCCCTCTGAGTGAGTGAATTCATATGCTCTTTTCCAATTCCTATCCATATTGTACATAGCAGCAGAGAACTTACCGATTGTCCTCCGTCATAAAATTTCCCCCAATTCATACCTACTCTTTCTTCCCACAACTGCTGTTGCTCCTTTGCGCTCTTGGACGCCTTCAGAAACCACCAACATTGTCCTTGTTGGCACCTCTACAGCAACCTCAAATTAGGCTGCTTTCACTCCATTATCCCCTCGCTGTCATAAGTTGGTAGTTCACGTCAGTTCATCACCTGGTTGCATTTGTTCCTTTCTCACCTCTGATTATCTCATTTGTAAGCAACTGGTCAAGACAAGACCCTTCAATATAGTTAGACAAGTCAGAACTTTTCAGGGGTATCAAGGAACTATAGGGAACCTTGGCATCAGCAAGCTAAAGGGTTACTATCATGTCTGGAGGAACAACCGCTGCCCCTGGATACACCGCCAAATCTATGTTGACCCCCATCGAAATGGCTAACATTAACGTGGCCATTGCTGGCATACTCGGCAGAGCCCAAATGGACACGGCCGAATTGATTTCCCAACCCAATTCAACACACTCTTCGAGAACCTAAGAAAAGAAAGCCTCTCAGGCAAAGCCAAGGTGGTTGAGAAGTCCAACTGCTTGGATCCAAGCATTGAAACAGTAGCTAACTTTGTCTCCTCTGTGTGCAACAACCTTGAAGTATACCGCAAAAAGAACCTGAAGCAATTCAGCAGGTGCGACGTAGCCCTCTTCTCAACCCAGGTGGCCAATCTTCAACGGCTGCCTACTTTCTACCCTCTCACCATCCAGAACCTCTGCCACACCTGCAACGCATTCCTCATTGGAGTGTCCAAGATATGGGTCAACCGCCAGCATAAGAAATACATCAGGCCTTTTGCCCCTTCATGGCCCACCCCAGGGTACTCCATGGCATCCAACTGGTCTTCCCCCAGCGCCTATTCACATCACTGCCTTCGTGAACTGCTTTTTCCCCAACAACTCTGTCAATGGCGCCAAGTTTGATGTTTCCAATCTTGCCTTAGGAGTAAGCTTATCCAACTACAACAGCCAAACTACCGTATTCTCAACCAAGCTCCCCTTGCTGCTCTTTACAATGGGGAGCCCCCAATCATGGAAACTGACATAATCAACTGAAATAAAGCTGGAATCGCGAAGAACCCTATGCTTGGCACAATTGTTCAATATATTGTACAGAGCCACAAGACCATAACCCAACTAGGAAATCCTCAGAATATCCACTGATACGACGTCGACGACCATAAGAGCTTATTCCTTGTAGACGTCATCAATCCCAGCCAAGAAGAAGACAACAGTGCCTATAGTGACGCCTGATACGCTGAAGCCTTCGTCAATCTCAGCATCCTACCTTCACAATCAGCACTCCTCATGCCTTCACCTTAGCCCCATATTCAAAATTATTGCGCTAGTTCATAAAAGGTGGTTCAACCTCTGCTGAATTGGCACCAGCCTGGCCCTCAGACAGCCTTCCTTTTTCCTTGCGCCATGCCTGCTGTCTCCACAAACACTGGGCCAAGCCTTCTTCTAGCCAGCTACAGCAACCCTATCATTGTGCAGTCACGAATACCGCATCCTTATGCTGCTCCTGGACAGCCTGGCGTAATCATTCCATTCAAGCATCATGCCGCGGCTTGAGGGGGGTATGGAGGTGCTTGTGAGAGTGCTGGCAGAGGACAAGGCAGTTAGTGCAGGCTAGGGGACAGACCTCACCGAGGCACAAGCTTTCAAAGAAAAGCTCCTGGAGATACTGCTGGCGGAAGAGGAGGACGCCGAAGTAGTACCTGATACACGGCCGCTCACTCGTTTGAATTGGAGCAGCAGCTTTTTGCTTTTTCCCCGGGACGTAGATCTGCAGAGACAGGAAGTTTTGGACCACCACCCACTTAGACCAAATCAAGGACCTTGGTATAAACCTTCACCTCAGGAGGGTGGACCCCGAACGCACGGCACAGATCTTACAGCGCAGATGGGAGCCCAGAGCCGATGAGGCATCCGGCCCCTCATGGCACCCTTTCCGGAGCATTTCAGATTTTCGAAGGCGGCCTGAAGAATCCCACTTTGCTGCTGCATAAGGAAGGAATAAGCAGACGTTGAGAGACAACAAAACAGACAAAATACCCTCACTTTGTTCGTTGAGAAGTCTATTGAGCCCCTCATCTTCCATCCTTTTGACATCCATGCCCACTTCAATGGTCACTTGGCGAGGATCCTCTCAAATTCCAGATGCAATGTGCTAGTTGTAACAGACCAGTGTAATGCTGAGCAATGCTTTGGTAAAGTCACATCCTCCCAACTCCTTCGAATCCACCTAGCAGCTTGCAGCAAATGGACCCAATCCACATTCATGACTAGCACGGACATTTGTCCGCTAGAACCAGCCTCAAAGAATGTAGTTGAGCTCCAGGCACTACCTTTCGTTTTTACCTCCATCAGACACGCACGACATTATCCTTGGCCTTCTGCTAGCCAAGTGGTTCCAGGGACTCACCGCCTCTTGGCCTCATGGTGCCATGAGACCAGCTATGGAGTTCAAACACCAACAACAAAAATTTTGCATCCCCTCTCAACTGATTCTCTGCAATGGGAAATGGCTCTACTCCCACAATCAGAAAAATGTTGCCCTTGCCACCGCACTCGAATCTTTGCAGACAAACCCTCACCTCCTGAACCTTCTCCATTCACTCCTATTGTAGGTACTTCGGAGATGAAGCCCCCCGGTCCTCAATGAGTGCCATCCTGGAAATTTTGAATATGTTGTCCTGTGCACCTCAAAACACAACGCCAACATCCTGAATATCATTGAAATCAAGACTACTCTCCTTGCCTCCTTGCCTCCTAGTTACTGGTCCGGCTATTTGGACTGTCGAACGCCCCAGCCTGCTTCCAACACTTTGTGAACTCCATCCTTGGTCACTTGTACAACAAGTTTGTCATCTTTCACCTCGACGACTTCCTTATCTTCTCAAAGACCAAAGAAGAGCATAAAGGACCCGCCGAAGAAGTCCTGGTGATCATGCTCAAGCACGAACTGATCATCAAGCCAAGCAAATACCTCTGAGGCAAGGAGGAAGTGGTCGTGTTCTGTGGTCATCAAGTGGTCAGGACATCATCTTTATGGCCCCATATAAAATGGACATGTTACATAACTATGGTCTGACAAGAAGCCCCGGGTCTGGACAGAAAAGAAACATTACTCTTTCGAGCACTACCAGCATGCCATCTCCACTGAACCTCTATTGCCCCACTTTGACATTAACCTCTAGACGTACTTCTTCTCCCACGCTTCCGACTACGCTATAGGCGGATGCATGGCCCTGCGCGCTGAGGATCATGATCCAATTCGAAAGCTGCTCCTGAAAACTATCAGGGGCTTGACCAACCTTCCTTGACTTTGACATTTCTCTTTCTCCAGTTGCAAGATCAAGCCGGCGGACCTAAACTACCCAGTTCACAAAAAGAAGTGCTTGCCCTGGTCGAACTCCCAAAAGCAATCGCCATTGGCTCAATGGTATCCACTTTTGGGCATTTACTGACCATAAGTCCTTCATCTACCTAGAGACTCAGCAAAAGTCTAGCTCCCACCAAGCTAGTTGGATCAAAGAAACTCCCGGAATGTGATGCTTTTATGCGGTTCTTGCCAGGTCCCTTCAACACAGTAGCTGACCCTCTCTCTTGCCTGCCTGCCCATGCCCCCAAGTGCACCAAGAGGAAAGAACAAATAGAAATCCTATCCAGTGCTCCACTCATATCCTTACTCGTGGCAGGACCAACCAAATGACTGGCCCATGACTTCATTGACCCAGAAATAGCAGCAGCATGGCTCCACTGAATAACCATCAACGACCATGCCCTTGATAACAAGGCACTGCCAGCTTGGGCCGAAAACGAAGCACCAAAGCTGAGCGACCTTGCCAAGCATAGATTTAATGATGGCTCCTCTACTAGGATGGGTGACCGTACGTCCCAGAGGTCATGCGCGGGTGCATCATGGAGCAGGATCATGACAGAATCACCAATGGAGGTCACCAGGGTCAGACGAAGACCATGGAGAAAATTGTCCCAATGTTCTTCTAGCAATACATCACCAGCTGGCTTGACTGTCAACCCTTTAAGGACCATAAAGAAAGCTACAGCTTCCTCCATTCTCTCATGATCCCTCCCACCTGCTGCGAAAAATTCAGATTTGACATTTTCCCAATGCCCGTATCTTTTGGACCACAGGAAAAACTGTACGACGGCTGCCCTGCTTCGTTGACCACTTCTCCTCTCCAATCATTGTACTTCCGCCTGATTTGGGATGGGCAGCGCGAACTCTTGAAGACCTCATTGACTTCAGGATGTATACCCAGGTCCGATGCTCTCAAGTCCATATCACGGACCACAAAGCTACGGTTATTTCGACCTTCTGGCAAGCACTCACCAAACTTGCAGAATCCAGAACAATGTCGCCACAGCCTGCCAGAAGCAGACTGACAGCAACTCGGAATGAATGATACAGATGTAAAAGTATGTCCTAAAGCCTTGCCTTGACCAAAGTTGGCACTAATGGTCAAGACTGGTACCTTTCCTTGCATGCAACATCAATGCCACACCTATCCAAAACCACAAACTACCCCTCTTCATCATCGAATGTGGCTATGGCCCCAATCAATGAACGAATCCCTGCAATGGGCAAATCCACCATAGGAAAGTAGTTGCTCAAGTATGTCCAAAAACTAAAGGATGTCAAAGGGATACCAGAAGTACCTCTCAGTTAGGCACAAGACAGATACCCCAGCTCCTACAATCAGAGGTGCAAGCCAGTCTTCTATGATACAAGAGACTAAGTCCTCCTCAAGATAACTAGTATCTCCACTCCGCTCAGAACGTTGCTACCTGAAAAGCTCATCACTCATTGGGTAGGCCCATTCAAGATCATTGGCCCTGGCCCGACTCCGGACACCTACAAGCTCGACATCTCAACTAGCAGCATCTACCACGTCTGGCCGTATTTCTGGGTCAATATCTTGAAGCACTTAACCCAACCAAGCTCCTCCATCTATCACAACACCGAGATGGTATGCTACCCTGCTTCAATGAACATAGAAGGCAAAGAAGGCTGGATCACTGAGAAGATCATCATTATCAAAGACTACAGCAGACAACACAAGGACAGATCCCATTCTCAAGGCTACATCATCAAATGGCCCAGCTAGCCAGACACAAACAATCATAGGCTCAACAGAAAGATAGGAGGACAGACGAGCATACAAGAACAGGCCCAACAAACACGCTTGCCTGCTCCCCCTCATGCTCACCCAGAAGAGATGCCATTGTCTTCACTGGTGTCAAATTCAACCATAACCTCAACCAAAATACCAAAAATGGCCTTCTACTTGTCAAAAATGGCCTTCTACTTGTCCAGGTCTCCAATCTACAGGCCTCTTCAATGTCACCTCTGCTTAGTGTGTATGTATTGTCCAAATATGATGAGTTGATGTTAAGTGTTAACTCTTTGTCTCTTTGGCGTGTGATTGCAACAGGAAGCGGTAGAACATTAGAACTGCCAGGACCTTCAGGCCAGAGAGATGAACTCGATAACTCCCTATGTTTCATCGCAAGAGTGTGCCGAATAACCCTACAATTGCATGCGTTACGAGGCAAGAGGGAGCCAAATAATCACAGTGCACTACTGTGGACCATTTGGGTTGGCATGCCACTGCATTGAGCCCTTGTGATGATCTTCAATCAACCACACATGTTATGACGCTGGAGGAGCCGCCGCCTTAGAACAGAGCCCGCGTTACGATGGAAGAAGGAGCCTGAGAACCCTGGAACAACTGGGGAGCTCGCTCATGACAGCCCGGGACACCCTTGGAAGTATTGTTTGTGACAACCTGGAAAACAACCACACGCATTTCGACGCAAGAGGGAGATTGAAAACCCTAGGTTGACAAGAGAGCCTGCTTGTGAGGGAGATTACAGGCTCCACTTGTAATTCCCATCTTCATTGTACATAGTGACTGAGCATGGACCTGTGGTCCTCAGTAAGACTCCTTCCCCTCAATCATACCTACTCTTCCTTCTTGAAACTGCTGTGGTTCATTCGCACTCTTGGACGCCCTCAAACACCACCTCCTAGTCGGTGTTGGCTGCTTTATAGCTACTTGGAACTTAGCTGGTTATACTCAATGTTTCCCTTGCTTTCATAGAGTGTCAATTCAAGTTGGTTCATTGCACCACTGCTTCAGGAGTGTCTTCCAACCTTCTCATTATTCTTAGAGAATAGCTCTGTATCTGCCCAAGCAGCCGGGTGCAGAAAATGAAGGAGGATCAGGATCTGGGATGGGCGGGCTTGTGGCAACCTTCCCAGGTGGGTCATCTGATGTATTATTTTCCAAACAACGATGCACACCTTTCCAACATTTAGTTGTGACAATCCATCAATTGGGGAAAATCAATAACTTTGCACAGATATACAGGATGGGTGTGTGGACTGTGGCACAGATGATTCTTAGGACCATAATCTTGAGTCTGGAGGGCCCAGGACATGCTAGATAAAACCTGTGCAAGGAAGGGGGGGGCTTGGTATATTCAGTAATAACTCAGATTCAAACCCAATTTTTATGCAGAGGTGAATGCCAAGTTCAACTAACCTGACATAGTTTGGTTACCCAAGACTCCTGATGAGTGGGCTGCTGCTTGTTGTGCTTTCATGACCTGAGAGGCATGCTGTGAAAACCGACCTTTGTCGGCACTCTATAAAAGCAAGGGGAAACTGTGAAAACAGCCACTTGATTTTCAATATGGCGAGAGCTTCAAATTAGTGAATGAATAGAGATGACTGCTGGGGTAAAGACGGAGGTGAGGAGCAACAGCAGCCAGAAGAGTAAGTGAAGATATGATTACAGGGATGATCTGTCTGAGGACCACCAGTCAGTCTTCCGTTGCAATGTATCATGTAGATGGAGGCTCTTGGAAGAATGCAAGAATCTCCTACTTAGCAAAATGTCACACCTTGGTATGAGATAAGTGACACAAAGCCAGTTTGGAAGATGGATCCAGAGCAAAGAAAGTTCGTGCAAAGGGACAATCTCGGCAATCACAGAACCACGTCCTCTACATCTCTAAGTCATGCCCCATGTGCAATCTCACGCTGATAACAATGGGAACAAGGGATCAGAACGAGTCAAAAAGGGTGAGATTTGTCCCCTAACTGCGCACTAGGGGCCTGCTGATTGAGGGTTTCCTTTTGCTCTGAGTTATACTGACCCGCTAACAGTCCCCTTTTGGATTTCGAATCTCCCCCCCTGCCCTCCTGTGCAAGTTGCCAGTGGGCACCATGGGGTGCCAATACTAGGGCAAACCAGGCCGGCGAGCCAACCCACAAGAACGTGCAGAGAAAGAGGATGGAACACTTGACTCGCCTTGGTCCAGGAGGGGGGCTGAGGGGGGTGTAGGGGAAGTGGTAGGGGCGGGGGCCAGCAGTAGAGTGTAAGGCCTGAGAAGCAGGGCGAAAACATTGTAACAATACCACTATAAATTGAATCAGATTGGCCTCTGATTTGGGGAGTACTCTATAGTGTTACAACCCTTTGCTGAGCAATTTGTGAAGATCTGCAAAGACGATGAGGAACATCGACACTAGCGAAGTGAGACAAGGCCGCCACTGAATTATAAAATAATATCTGAGGCACATGCCAACATGATGCACCCAAAAATTATCCAGGTTTAGCTGCAAGATAGCGACTTAATTTTAGAAGTTGCTTAAACAGGCTATCTCAGGAGAACTGAAGGTCTAATTCTGGGACAAAGCTGTCGTAATCAACAGGGCCTGAATTTGACATAGGCGCATGGCCCCCAGCTCTGTCGGGGACTCTCCCTAACTCACCTCACCTTCCATGAAGGAAATCTCCTTCCCCTGTATGGAAGGTCTTCTACCCATCAAATTTAATTCTTTTGTCATGTGCAAAATCTGGATGGGGAACTGACGCAGCTGATGCATGCGGCCTCCCGGTTCATTCCCGATATGTATATATATGGGGAGCTTCTCTTCTCTCCCAATATCATTGAATACTCAACATTCCAGCATTCCACAAGATTTGCCCCAATCTCAAGCACTGACATTACTACACATTGCCAGGACGAAACCACTGTCAACGTCTCAGCACGTACCAAGTTTCTGCATATTGTTCACTCCATCTGAGAAGACTCAGATCATTGCTTGGTGAAAAAGATCTCTTGGACAGAATCACCAGCCCTTTTGCAACTGAAGCTTCTCCACACCCAATGAAAGCCAACAACGCTCAACACAACAAGAGTGTGGCGCTCATGGACATACACGAGGGCACAGTTGCGAAGCACACCATCACTGCCGTCATCATCTGTCACCGTCTCGTCGCTGACCTTGCAAACGACTGGACAACAGAGGAACGTTTTATGACGCCCTGACAGAGAGATTCTGGTACCATAAGAACATCCTCCGTCCCTTACTCTTGGAGGACCCTGCTCACCCTTAACTGCTGGTTGGTCATCAACTAAAACAGAAATGTTGACAGCTTTGTCACAAAACTCAAACTCTGAGGCATCATGATCACTGAGGGGACGAGGATCAAGAAGACTCTCAGCCTTGCAGACATACCAGGCTGGTCACTCTTGCACCTACTGCTGCAAGAAGTTCAAACACCATGATGGCGCCGTTCTGGTCACAGAATTTGACAGGTTGGGAGGGAAGGATTTAAGATTATGTGGCTAACCTCTGAAAGTGGGAACTGGAAAGCAGCGAGCTACGTTAAATGGTCCTGAAGAACAAAGCATTTGATGTGGAATCCAACATGATGACATTCAAATCTCACAACCGCATTTTTCATTGACTAGGTTGCAATGATGCTGTGCCCTTGTTATCAAGGGAAGTTTCTAATTCTTCAGCACGTCTGGGAGGTCACGGGGGCCCTTGCATAAGATGCCATACAAGAGAAATTGTTCCCTATGGTGACCTGATCAGACTCTTGAAATTTGGACGTGGAGCGATCAGCAATTTAAATTGTTGTCCTTTGGCACAATCAAGTTGCAGCAACGTCACCGCAACCAGACATGGAAACTTGCGAGTGATGACTGTTGGTTGCGCTATGATTGATTGGCTGTAGGCCTATTGGCAAATTCGATCCCACAAGATAGTGTTGAGAGGTGCCTCACTGGAGTAAAGGAGGAACTCCTATGGTTGATGGCAGGAACGTAAAAGATGTGGAAGCATCTGTGGATGAGGCAGGACATTGGAAGATACCATGTATGTCTGATCTCAAAAGAAGACTGTATTGATGATTTTACACTTGAGGTAGTCAAGGAGATTCGAACTGGGAAGTTTCTCCTGGAATCCATTCTGTGTTGTTCTGGCTATATGCTTCGACATTGTGGTGCAATTGGAAGAGGGAACAATCATTGGAAAACCCCATACCGCGAAATCCAGGAAACTTGCCATTTGCAACCACCAAAAATCTGAACTTCAGGAACTCCATAAGGCTTTTGAGTACTGGCAGAGAGAAGTAGGCAATGCACGTGTGGAGGAATGAGGCGGCCTGGATGGGTGATTGCAGGAACAGCAACCACTAGAAACAATGTGGAAGTCTTGGTGGAATGATCAGGCCCAAGGAGGACATCATGTAATTGATTGGCTCCCAAAAGAGTAGAGCAAAGAGGTGTAGTAGCTGTACTTTAGAGCGAGATAGTTGTAGCAATTTGGACACCAAATATTCCTCTGGAATGCAGTATGATGGTGTTTCTCTGCTCCTATCCTTCGACAGGTTGAGAGGGAAAGATGGGAAATGTGGGTTGAATCTGAAAGAAGGACGCAAAAAAAGTTGGGTGCTACAGCCAAGGATTCTGCACAGAAAACGTTTTGATCTGGAATCTAGCATGATGCGATTCTGCGCATGCAGCCACATTCTTCATCAAGAAACTAGGGGGTGATCATACGTTGGCCCCATCCAAAGAGATGTTTGTAACCCTCAGCAGGTTTAGGAAGTAGCGAGCGCGCTTTCCCAAGGTGGTAGTAGGAACCAGTGAGAAAGTGATCACTTTGCTGAGCTTATAAGACTCTAGAAATTCAACCCATAGCAACTGGTGACCAAACTTGTCGTGCACGTTGGTTTTGCAACCACATCACTGCAATTAGACTGGGAGATTTGCGAATGATGAATATTGGTGGCGATTTCTCTTGTTAGCGGTAGTCACATTCGCTGATTCAATGCCGCAAGCTAGTGTTGAGCGCTCCACTAGTGGATTAAGGGTGCAGCCCCTATAGGTGATAATGGAAGAAAATGTCACTGAAGCCTTGGCGGATGAGTCGGGCGTTGGGAGGATGCAATACATGGGCGATTGTACCAGTAAGTAGACCATGGTCACATACTCACCCTTAAGGAAGTCGTGGTGATTTGAACACAAATTTCCTCTTGGAAACCATGATATGAGGTTCTGGCCACATGCTTTGACATGTTGAAGGAGGGAGCAATTGTGGGTTCTTTTTCAAAAAAGGAAGCAGAGAAAAAGTATCCGAGATTAGGGATTTTTGGCAACCTATTAGATCTGGAATGCATAGTGATCCCATCATGCTATTGCAGTCACATACTCTGTGGTCGGTTGAGTAGCAAAGTGGTGTTGATGCCTTCACCCCTTGAAAAGAAACCCCATCTGATCTGGAATCATAGGTGGGGGGGTGGGTCCCGTTTTTGAACAGGATCGGGAGGTATTTTTACTGACAGCCCTTTGCGAAAAAACGGAACTGGAAACCCATGACCTGTGGAAATGTGGGTATCAGACGCTGGAGATTCGAAAGTAAAATGTCTTTGAAGCGGTCACAGGTTTGCAGTGACATCACTGCGATCACATGGGGAGTTTCTTGAATGATGAGTGTTGTTGAGGAAGTTACTTGCAATCGAAGGTTGAGTTGTGGAGGCCCGGATCGAACCTGATGCCACTCGAACTAAAATGTGTTATTGTCCGGTTTGCAAGTTGCTGCCTTGGTTCTCTTGAACGCTTGTTTGGGAAGGCACGGTGGGACAGGGAGACGGCTCTTTGGCAGGAATAAAATTTACTGAAGGAAGACAGATGACTTTGTAGAAGGTGTTTGCGATGGGGGCAGGTTTGTTAGGGGCGGGACGGAAGAAGAGCGTGTCTGAAGTGAGTTTGCTCCCCTGTCGAGACCTCACTTGGTCTGGATTTCAGGAAGCAGAGGCCCAAGACTGTTGATTGAGCGCAACCTGGATTTCGGACTGGTAGAGCACCCCAAAACTGGGCAGCTACCAAGGACTCTCAATCGCACAGGAACAGGCACATCATATGGTGTCATAAATGACGTCTGGTGGACAGGAGTGTCATCCTCCCATAGGCCCGGCTCAGGGTTAAGCCAATCGCTATGTGCTGAACCGGTAAGGCCCTCAGGATCATCGTCATCAATGTTGGTCTCATTCCCACCGCCATGAGTCTCCACTGGATGAAGCAGCAGGCCCCTGAGTTCTGATTGTCTCTCAGCTGCATCCATGTTAAGCGACTGAGGAAGCGCTCGAGCAAGGGCAAGAGGGTCAGACCCCCGTGGAGAAGGGTCAGAGGAGGCAATGCGAGGCGTCAAAGAGGAAGCCATCGGGTACAAGGAGGTCAAAGGCAGTGAGGCGTAGACCGTATGAAGGAAGAGACGTTGGGCGCGAAGATGTTTTCACTAGCCTGGGACCCTGATTGAGACTCTGTGTGTGGCAGGGGGGAGAGAGGGGAGGGGTCAGAAGATTGAAAACAACTTCCTGCTTGAAAGGATGAATTCTTCCCTACCTCAGACAATCACTTGTGCGAGAGCAAGACGCAAGATTGTGCAGGTTTACTGTGTGGTGGCCTCAGTCGCGGATGAAACAGACACAATAAGATGGAGGTTCCGCTGATCCCATAACTTGATTGCGAAGCGGCGGAGGGTCGGTTCGAGCAGGAGAGGTGCTGCAGCGTTTTGCGTTGTGTCAGCTTGCAAGACAACACGACCACGAGCTGCGCTAGGTTTGGAGGGGCGCACGGGAAAAGGGCCAGAGGCGCAGGGGTGCTGTCGATCTGTGATTTTGCGCTCCAGAGCCCAGCAGGTGAGGATCGTGGGGAGCATGACGTGTATATATTAGGCGTCAAAGACATCAACTCGGACATACAGACTGTTGAGTTTCACAGGACTCAGAAATGAGTTTTGAACATTGATTTGAAGCCCACAGTGTACTTGTTGGTGTCAGGCAGGAGGTGTTGAGGATGACCTGGTGGCGTGTGCAGCTGGTGAACAGCATTCGGCAGACCACATTGAAAGGATATTCCGCAGCCAATGCTTGAACAGGTACTTTACGAAGTTGAGGCTGCCATTGACAGCGACTTCAGGGTGTTGATCTCCTTCAAGTCTGTACCTGTCATCGATATCTACAGTGATACGGGGAGGTAAAGAAAGTTGTAATGACCTATCAAAGTGATAGCCCGATGAGCAGCAGGAGGTTTTTCGATAAAAGCGTCCAACTCCCTTCGCCTCACCTTTGGGGATAAATTCAACGCCATCCTGCTGCCACAAAGCCGATTTCCACGCCTCTATAAATCGCTGCAAAATTGCAGCATCATATTCTGAGGAGGTCTGTTTATTCCTGGTGGGGGCAGAGAACAGAAAAAGAGCAACAGGCACCCCCCGGTTGTTCTTGTCTACTATAAGCACAACGAAGATCAGGATCATTTGCAGGCACAGCCGAACGTGCCATCCATGAGGATGAGCTTCCCGTGCCTGTATTGGCAGGCCGCAGCAAGCATAGGCAGGGAGGCAATACCGAGTACGAAGCAGTCGTTCGTGTCCGTTTTGGGTACCTAGTGAAAGACTGCATCGCGAAGATTCTTGTTGTTATCACGCTTTTTATTTGCATGTGTGAGGGGGGAGGCTGAGGGGCCAGAGAAGATGAAGTGAGGAATCCCCAGCCGCAATTCCTCGAGGGCTGTCTCCGAGATCGTCCCTGGGGGGTGCATCGGGGCACCTTGAAAAGGCCGCTCGTAGCAGTCTTCCGAGTTGAGGGTGGAGGGTGACCTTATCGGGGTAGGTGTTATTCGGGAAAAGTTGGCCGAGGGCTGAGAGCGTTTGGGAGCGAATTGGTAACGTTTTTTTGAGGTGTTCGCGGTCAACCATGTCAGGGGAAACATGCGGGGGAGAGCGGACGGGAAGGGGCTCCGAAGTTCGAAGGGGGCTAGGACTTCGACGCGGGCCCGCTCGGTCAGCTCGGCACATGTCCGCATATTGACGAGTTCGTGGTATCGGCCCAGATTTGGTGCCCACCGATTCTCTTGACCAAGCCACACCGCAGCGCGACTCGTACCGCGGGAACATTTTGCCGAACGCCCGCCCTCGGCCTGCCGCTGTCCGAAAGCCGGACCTGCTCCAAGTCATTAGCCGCCAGCGACAGTGCCGATCCATCTTCCAGAATTGCCGCCACAATGCGTTCAAAGCGTATCCTGATCCTCCTCCTGGCCGTGGTCCTCCTCGTCACCCTCGTCCGCGCGACCCCAGAGTCAGAAACTGATGGTTCGTGCCCCCCCCCACTGTCGGATTCACATCCTCCTCACCCCATATAACCCCCCCCCCTCCCCTCCCCCCCTCTCAGAAGTCGAAGACTACGAAGACGACGACGAATTCGACCTCCCAGCCGAACGCATCGTAAAACCCGGCCGCTTCCAGGCCAAACTCGATGATCCCGCCGCAAAGCCACTCCCCCGCGCGCGTTTCGACCTCTCGCATCTGGAATGGACTGATTTCCTCATGGAGATCGCGCTTGTTTCTGTTATTGTTGCGTATATTGGGAGTTACTTTTTGGCTAGGAGCAAGAATAATGATGTTGCAAGGATGTGGTGCGTTAAGGGGGGGGGGGGGGGGGGGGGGGGGGGGGGGGGGGGGGGGGGGAGGTGGGGGTCGGGACAGCGTTGCAGATTGTCAAGTGTGATCGAACTCACTGCTGTTGTTTCCTCTCGCACAGGCTTCGCTCGTCGCTGGATATTTGGGAGAGGAACTTTGCGCTGTTTGGGGACAGCGAGGGGCATAAGCTGATTCGCGATGGGCCGCGCGACTATATCCTCTACGGCAGTGGAAGGGTTCACGTTCACCATGTCTACGCGTATCTCCATGTAAGAAGTGATATTGGAGAACTAGGGAGGATGGTGGATTCTCGGGCGAGGCGGGGAGGGAGGCCTGGAGGAGGGATGTCCTGCGAAACCCGGGAATCGTTGAAAAGCCTCTGTTGATTGAATAGGTTCTCTAAATTCCATGTGTGTCCGGTTTGCAGCTCGGTGCAGGATACGACCTCTACCAGCGTATTCTTGACTACGTGATTCCTGCTAAAGCGTACAGTAAGTTGGTAAGTCCTCTGTTGAATAACCGAAAGATGGTGGGCGTTCTCTCGCGCGTTATCTCTTCATTTATTGGACCAACGTTCTGATTTTTACCTCTCTCGCTGAACCTTTCAATTGTTCAGACTGTTAACGTTACGCTTAACGCCTC